>JAHPZR010053180.1:0-29612 GCA_019787425.1 Platygyra sinensis | reverse complement strand
GTCTAATACCACTCCCTGTTGTGTCCACTTTTCTATGCTCCTTTTATGGGTAAGTGTGGCATAGTACAGCCTCATCTCACAACAACCAACCACACACCAATAAAGCATTTATAGATAATAACCACTTAACGATACGCACAATCGAGCGAAAGGGATATATATATCACGCACAACCTAGGCAATACAGCACAGACGGAGTAGAGCTCACGCACGCTTAGCGTCTGTGAACATGCTACATAGAGAATGAACATAAAACCCACACCTGTATCTTTTATACAAAATAAATAAAGTATGGTGATATATGGCCAATTTGTAAGCACTTGCCATAAAAGGACTATGCCGCAGAATCAATGCCACGTAGACAGTCCTGAATTACAAATAAAATACAGTCATAGCACCGGGGATAAATATGTTTACAGAATTGATTTTTAAATAGGTAGCTGTGGTTTGGTGGTGGTTTTTGAAACAATGTTTTGAGGAAAGGTCCCAGCATGAACGTGAGATACCCTATTGTGCCCGTCTGCCACATATTCCAAAATGATTAATATCACTGTGCATGTTATTTTGACACAAAATTTTAAGTGATAATTCATTAATTGTTAACTGACACATTTGCTGCCTGCCCTCTTATTTGGGCTAAGGAACAAAGCACAAGAGGCTGCCAATATAATGCACTAATTAATGCTGCCTCAAAATCATTTGCCAGTTTATACTTCACTGTCCCAAGCCACGGAACGGGAATCACATTTCAGTGAGGCCAAATGTAAGCCCTGCACACAATGCCCTCTTTCATTTTTCTGTTTCCACCTAGCTTGCATTTGATGATTTGTACAAACGTGTTCTGTTTTCGTTAAAAGTAGAGTGGCAGAAACTCCTGGAACAAAAGCCGCCATAAGCCAATGTTGTAGCATTTGCATGGATTACACCACCTCACTGGCGTTTTTTTCCGACCATAAATAGTAGTCTTTCTCCAGTCATGACCCTGATTCACTTTGTTGGAATTCTTGTGTTTAAAAATTTGACTGATATGAGACCATATTAGTGTCTTATGGAAAGGTCTCTGCCCAGACCCCTCCCCTAAATTCCAACAAATCACTCCACTTTCCCCCAAGTCATTCCCCAACCTGATCACTGCGGCTCCTTAAAAAGAAGTGGCTTGGGCTGCTTAAAAAATTTCCTAAGGCAACAAGTCTTGTACCTGTATCTGGGATTGAGGGACATGCCATACTTTGAGAGGAGCTAATCGCAAACTAAGCATATGGAATTATAACTCTCACAAGATGAGCGACCCACCCCAAGCGACAAAATAAACAGAGATGGAAATTGAAATGACTTCTATTGTTGAGTGGCTGTTTCAATGAGTGCGCCAAGTTGTTAATTTGGGATTCATTCATTGTAATACTGTTGTTTTCTATGTGAATCTGAAGAACAGAACATAATTTTATTTTCGTGAATGAGCTAAATTAAAGTAAAATATAAGTAATGATGACAATCGATCCTGATGATCTTGAATCCAGGATAGAAAATCAACGTGGCTATGAGCCCCACTCAATCTTGGAAAATGGATCGTTTCTAACCAGTGACAATTTTAATGCCAGCGACTTGTAGGTTTTTACATTCTGAAGTGTTTAAGTTTAAGTTAAAAGCCACTGGCATTGTTAAGAAATAATAGTGCAAAACACACACGGTAAGAGAGTACAGGAGAGAGATGTAACACTGTTGAAAACATTTCACCTTCACAAAATATTATCAGTCCGTACCTTGAGACCGAGTGAGCTTCGTCTGAAAGACCGAGCCCAATAACAAGGAAAGTGCCGCTTGCCCACAAAGCAAGTAATAAGTTCTCATTTTCATATTCCTCTAAATTGGAGTTCTCGTCTTTCCCAGCCATGCAGTATCAGAGATTTTTTTTCTCTTTTTAATACTTTTTTCACATCTTAGAAATTAAAAAAAAAATGCGTTCAGCGTAGAGTCACTTTACCACAAGGACAGCAACACGTTTCGCCCGCTTAACAAAGTTACGCCTTGTTCGAGATGGTTAAAAGTTGGATTGGTGACCAAATACGAATACCCCGTGTTGTAATGACTTTTTCCCCTTCCTTTTACAAGGCGATATTAAAGGACTGCAAAACTGCCATCATTATGTAATGTCGTTTTCTTCTATTGATCTACTGTTCCTCATTTCGCCATGGGTGTATTTATGTGTATTTATTTACATTATCGTATAAATAAACAGCGCGACACGTTGTTCGAATTCTACTCAATTCTCTCGACTGTTGATCTTTCAAAACATTTAATCACGGCTTGAATCATTCGAAAATTCATACAGCTCGTCAATTCTGTGACAAATAATAATGTGAATTATGTCTTCTTGTTCCTTTTGAGGCAATCGAGTATGGTTAAACCATGTATGAGCGGGCACTTTCGGGAAATGAGAGACTCCTATAATTACAAGTAGCTTTTATTTATAGAAAACGTTCATGCGAGAATTTATTCAATGTAGAGCATTTCTGCGATAAGATATTGAGTGCTTAGGTCAGAATTCAAAGAATAACTAACTTGACACGGTGCAATCGACCATGAAACGGCTTTAAACGACAAACGTTCAAAACCGGGAGGGGGAGGGGAGGGGAACTCCGATATGCAAAGGTTGATAAATATTCGTCGTCTCGGGTACAAATCAAGGATTCCGGTCCCACTTAGGGTGTTGACGAAAAATCACTATTTTTAGCTGCCAAAGCATCGTTTAGGGTTCACTTGAAGAAATAATTAAAAGAAACGCTCTTATTTAATTTCTGTTTTCAGGCTTGATTTCTGCTGATCTCTCGACTACGCGAGTCGGGTCTACGAGTGCCCACGGGATCCTCTCTTGAACAACAGTTAGCAATCGAACCTATTACATTTAAGTGGTATCCTTTTAGGGTATTAATGACCGGCTTAGGCAAAGTCCACACAAAGACTCCCATAGGAGCTCTAAATTCAAATTTTCCATTCAAGCCTTCCCTGCGTTTTCATATGAGGAGCTCCCCCAGGTTTTCCAAATGTTCTACACCCCTCCTCCCCCCCCCCCCTGTAAGTGAAGGAGTAATGGAAGTGAGGGAGTGAAAATGGGTCCCACTACTACAATGGAAAATAATAACATTTTGCCAAGTTAACAATTAGAAACTTTCTGGTGTGTCGCAGAGTCGAAAGCCTTGTTAGCTTTATTAAAATGGAAAATACTTCAATATTCAAGTGCGTAGAAAGAAAAGAACTGTCTGCTCCTTGAAAACACACAACATTCATACCAAATGTTGTCTTCAAAAAATGCCAATAAATTACACAAAGCTCACTGAGAATACCATGCCACCAAAGGGAAGTGCTTCTACACTGAATAATCATAACTTTAACCATACACGAGGCTACAAAGACAAATTGACAAATATAGCACTCTCGTAAACACAGAAGCTACCTCAAATCGCCAGGGAATGGTGTTATAGGTCAAAATAGCTTCTATAAAAATACAAGTATTGAAACTACATTCATTTTTAAATGTCTGACAGATGACTTGTCATGTAGCAGGTCGACATTCCTAGTATCTTAGAGGTATTGCATCATATAGAGTAATATCTCGTCTAAGACACTTCGTTCCATTCTGTACTTTGAGATGCATATATCAGTCCCTCATACTTCCCTACTTGACATATGGTTTGACTGCTTGGGGCCAAGCCGCAAAAGCCCATCTTAATAAATTATTGCTACTTCAAAAACGTGCACTACGCTTGATGTATTTTCTAAATCCAAGAACTCATGCTATTCCTTTTTTTATTTCTTCTAAAATATTACCCATCCACCAGCTTTACTTTGAAGCTGTTTTACACTCTATGTATGATGTCTCAAATAACTCTGCTCCAAAAGATATATCTGAAAAATTTGTCAAGACCAGCTTGATTCATTCATATAACACGAGGGCTGCATCTAGTGGCAAATATCATATTCAATTTTCACGCTTAAATCAACAGCAGAACTCTTTTTCATGCTTTGGCGCGAAAGCGTGGAATTGTCTCCCATCGCAAGTGTGTAATCAACCAAAAATGGCATTCAAGAAATCAATTCGCAAAGCTTTATTGGCAGCTTTAGAAGGCGAGGAGGATTATATTGAGGCACCTAATTTACTATCTAAAATTAATTTATATTTTACATAACTTTTTGTAGTCAATCACTGTCAATCTCTTCGCCTGTTTAGTTTGTTTATTTTGTTTAGGTTATTAAGCTACCTTTTAAAAATCAATTCTGTAAACATATTTATCCCCGGATGCTAATGACTGTATTTTATTTGTAGTTCATTCCTGTCGTGATTTATAGTCTTTTATTTGAAGCTTACAAATTGGTTTATTTTTATTTTTTATTTTTTTTTCTTCCTGCACAACTCGCCTCGACTAGCTTACGCTATATGCGAGTTGTGCATGTTCTCCGTTTTAAGTGTTATTATTAATAAAGTTTATTTGTTGTTGTTGTTGTTGTTATATAGAATCATACATCATCATTCCCTAAAGGGCTGCCTGCCAAATTAAAGTGGTATTATGACAAAAATCGCATCTTTCCTATCTAAGCAATTTTAAAACATAAACAAGTAGTCGATATGGGAAGAAAAATGCCATTTACTATTTTCAATTATCTTAAGAAACAACACAACACTCTTTAAAAACATGTTTAGACAGAAACTTCTGTCATCTTCAGTTTAAATTACAAAGTACAGAGTTGAATATATAGAGTGAACAAAGTGCTAGCTGACTATAAGAAAAAAAGGAAACATGACAATGTAAAATATTACAAAGAAAGTTTTAAATTAACATTATAAAGTTGATGATTAAGTGCAGGTTTTTCCCATTGAATATGAATGGCTTCTTTTATCTTAAAGTGGTACTATGATCAAATTTTTACCCCTTGATATTTTAGGTGTATCACATAGAATTCCACAAAAGAATCAAAACGCCGTTTACCATTAGCAAATATCTGCATTATTTCCGGAGATATTTAAGTTTGAAAAATGTGCAAAATATGCAAATGAGATGACTGATGACGTCATACACTCAACCCAATATTATCTCAAGTACATAAATAGAGCTATCTTGGCCAATTTGCAACACAGATCATTGAAACTTGGCAGGCTAATAGTTCTATAGGAAACACACCCGTGGCTTTAAAAATTATGTTCCCATGGCAACTCACTCTGTCCCAGTACCCACCCACTTGATTTCAATATGTTAGTGATTTTCAGCTCGAAAAACGCAAAACAGGGCCACAAACTGGAGCTAACATATTTATATGCCTGCTGGATCATACATACGAGGCACCATTGGCAAATATGAAAACAGAACGATGAAAGGAGTTCAGAAATGCCTTTAATATTGGGGAGGTCTGAAATCCAGTATGTTGCCATGGTAACAAAAATTTTAAGCTCATATTGTGTTGCACCTTAAGTAGAACCTTACTAAAAAGAATCAAACATTTCTGTTACAAATTGGCCGAGATATCTTTTTTCATCATATTGGATCAAAATTTGGTTGAGTATATGACGTCATCACTTGGCTAATTATTTGCATATTTTAAAAACTTGAATATCTCTGGAACGAAAAGAGATATTTGAAAAAAGTAAACGGCATTTTTCTTCTCATACAGACTACTTCTTTATGTTTTAAAATGGCTTCAATAGGAAACATGCGACTTTCGTCATAGTACCACTTTAAGTTGGAAGGTGGTGGAAGTGTGATCTAGGATGCAAGGCATACAAGTTTTTGTGTGCGGCTGTATGTAGTGCCTGCTATGTTAGCGAAACCACCCAGCATTTTTCCGCGCACGTACGTGAGCACATGTTCAGTGTAGAACCTTCATATTTTTAAACATTTAAAAAATTCTGAGAATCACCACACTTTATGCTCTAATGACTGTATTAGCATCCTAGATCATGCTTCCACCACCTTCCAACAGATAAAAGAAGCCATTCATATTCAATGGGAAAAACCTACTCTTAATCATCAACTTTATAGTGTTAATTTAAAACTTTCTTTGTAATGTTTTAGATTGTCATGTTTCCTTTTGTTTTTATAGTCAATAAGCATTGTTTTTGTGAAAGTTTTACGTTGCAAGCAGTAAAACGCAGTTAATGGAGCGTGACGTGCAAATCTCGGAAACAGTTATTGTATTTAACTATGTTAGAACATGGTCATATTATGTTTCACACCCGCAGAGATCGAGGGAGATCCTTGAATGCCTTATTGTGTCAATTGTTGCGAAAGATTGTCTAGTCTTATCACAATATGATCTGCATCATGGGAGCTTTCTATTGGTTACACCCATAGTTATGTCTAGCTATAAAAGCACCATTACTCACTGTAAAAGCACTTTCCTTCAGTGGCATGCTTTACTCAGTAAGCTTGGTTCAAAGTAAAGAAAATTCCCACCCTCCACCCTGTGTGGAGGATAACTTGTTTGTCAATAAGCCTGGGGGTCACCTCCTTTGGGGTAGTGGTTAAGTCTTTGGGTAGCAACTTCCCCAAAGCTTTGGGCAGCACACTTTCATTTGTGCACCTGCCAATAGTCTTGTCCAATCTGATGCTGGCTTACCCAGCACTGGGGAGATAAGTGAGGCTTTCAAGGTGACGTGTTCACATTTGACCTGCCAATACTCTTGTCTGTTTCCAGTGCGGGGTAGTGCTGGTGATAAGTGAGGCTTGAAAGGTCAGCGTACTTGCTATTGTTATATTGTGATCAAGTTGACCTGCCAATACTCTTGTCCATTTCCAGTGCGGTATTGCTGGTGGTAAGTGAGGCTTTAAATGGTCAAGCAAATCAAAATCAATTCCCATGCCAACCACAAGGTTGTGTCCCCCCACATTACGCCAAATGATGTGTGGCTTTCTTTATTCATTCATATGGGTGCTATAATATGAATGGGCTATAGAACAGGGACATTAATCACACTATATATACTTTGTAATTTAAACTGAAAATGACTATTGACAGAAACATGTTTTTAAAAGTGTTGTGTTGTTTCTTTAAATATCGACATGTCTGCTACTATCCAGACCTTACAATTGAAGGCTTCGGTGGAAAAAGGGCGTTAGGTTTTTTACTCAAAAATGAACTTTATCAAAAACGCTCCAAATTTTGCATGCAGTTTTGTTTAGGTACGTTAGACAATGTTCTGCATGTTTTTTTGCTGAAGTTTGTTTTGTTTTTGAGATATTACGCATGCAAAAAAATCTGTATTTGTTGTCACGTCAGCACGTGACTGCAAAGACGGTAATTTCACTTAAAATCCAGCAAAATGTTGATCTTTTGCAATGTGTAACCTTAAAAAATGTTGATGTCAGGTTAAAACTGTTAAAACGTTTATTTCACGTTAACGTGCGACCGCAAAGATGTTGATTTCACTCAAATTACAGCCAAATGTTAATTTCACGCAATGCGCACACTAGACAATGTTGATATCAGGTCATTTACAGAGACTTAAAATTTTGATTTCACATTATCACGCCACCGCAAGGACTTAAACCCTTAGGGTTAAGAGTTCCCAGTTTTATTAGAGTTAGGGTTAGGGTTACTGCTCGAAACTAGGGTTATCGTTGAAGGTTAGGGTTACGGAACAGGCCAGTTAGGCTTAGAGTTAACGTTTAGGGTTACCGCTTGAAACTAGGGTTATGGAACAAGGTTAGGCTTAGAGTTAAAGTTTTGGGTTACCGCTTTAAACTAGGGTTACGGAACAATGTTAGGCTTAGAGTTAACGTTTAGTGTTACTGCTTGAAACTAGGGTTAGTGTTGAAGGGTGAGGGTTATTGCCTAGGGTTAGCGCTTGCGATTAGGTTAGAGTTAAGGTCAGGATGCATTAGGGTTAGCGCAGTGTTAGGCCAAGGAAAATAATCAAGATGTAACCTTAAAAAATGTTGATTTCAGGTTTTTAAAACCGTTAAAATCGTGACTTCACGTTATCACGCGACCGCAAAGACGTTAATTTCACTCAAATTACAGCCAAATGTTAACTTTACACGATTTCATGTTAAGGCATGACGGCAAGGATGTTGATTTCACTTCAAAATGAGCAAGCTGTTCATTTCACCCAGCACGTAAACTCGAAAACGGCGCCAGATTTCGGGCTTAAATAGGCTAAAATGTTGATTTCACTTTAAAGCATCACAGCAAGGCTCTCTATTTCATTTTAACTGCCTGCAACGTATGAGCTTAAATATGTAGGGCTGACAGATTAACAGGTTAACACTTCTGTGCAACGTACAAGTCTGCTTACATCTGCATGGCCCCTGATCCCAGAAGTTTAAAACACTACAAATCATGCCAATTTGAAGTAAAATCAACGCAACCTGGATCACAGATCTATGTTTCAATTGATCGCTTCTTGTTGGCCATTGTTATGTTGGAATAAAAAAGGAAAAAACACGCTCTGTAATTAGTTAAATTGTGATTTAATGAGTCTTGTCAGGGCTCCTGGTCTTGTCTTGTCTTGTCTTCTCTTGCCGAACGTGATTGAAATGCATGCCAGGAAGGTTCTGTTACACCTCGTGCGCGGGTAAACATGGAAGATGATGCAAGAAAAATTTTATAAGTCTAAAAGCAGTTCTCAATTTCCAAACTTTGATGCTAGCAACGCTTGGCAAATGGGCCACAACTCACGACAGGGTTTTATTCTTGAGCAAGAACTGCTCTAGGACTTTGCTGCCTGGATCGACCTGACTTCAAACGCCGATAACTGACTTGCCGCTTATATCAGTTGCGTTGGAAGTTACAGAACACGTTTTGCTTCTTTAAAACGTGCTGGTGACTTACGGGTTTATCAAGGCTTTATGATGCCTATCAACCACCAGACAGGCTACAAGGTACTTAAAAACAATGCTTAAGATATTAGTCGAAAGAGCTGTACTGCATCACTTCTCTTTGCTTTGATGCTCGATCGAAAATCACACGTTGTCTCACATCACAATAACCTGTATAAAAAATCTCCAGATTCCCGCTGTATACGCAATTTTTTTTAAAATAGATATCTTCATTTTTGACAAAAGAAAAGGAACAGAGCGAAAAAAAATTTCAGCGACCTCGTATCGAGCCGGTGTCACGGCAAAACAAATGCGAATCTGGCCAGTTCAGCGCCTCATCCGCTTGTGCTAACGAAGCAGTAGTAAGATTTTAAGGTATTATAGTGACTTCATCGCTTAGCGAAACAAAAGGTTTCTTTTGTTTTCCATTCAACGAAAGGTCCCCAGAGGATGTCCTTGGAAAACTGTGTTTTTTTGCATACGTAATATCTCAAAAAGGAAGCAAACTTCCGGGGAAAAACATGAAGAACATTGTTTGTCACACGGAAACAAAACTGCATGCGAAATTTGGAGCGTTTTTGACGAAGTTCACTTTTCAGTAAAAAAACTAACGCCCTTTTTCCACCGAAGCCTGCAATTATCCCTTTTCATTCCAGAGTTATTCTAGTTCTTAAAATATGCAAATTAGCCAAGTGATGACATCATACACTCGGCCAAAATTTGATCAAATAAACTTATGAAAAAAAGATATCTCAGCCAATTTTTATCTCAAATGTTTGATTCTTTGAAGCAAGATTCTAATAAATGTGCTCCACAATTCAAGCTTAACGATTAGGTTACCATGCCAACATACTGGGTTCCAGACTTCCCCAATATTAAAGGCTTTTCTGGCCACCTCTGGCATTCCATTTTAATATTTGCTGATGATGACTCATACGCATGATCCAGCAAGCATAATATATAGATTCAGACCAGCCTAAAAGCGTAGCTCCTGGGCCAGGTTGATCAGAGCACGATTAAGGTAACCCAGGAAAAGGTAGAATTTTGATTTGAGTTTTTTAACTTTGCAGTGAGGTTTTCTGTGTATTGTTTGGCCTCCTGTTTTGAGTTTTAATGGTCACCATATACACAAAACAAAGCACCAAAAAACATTTGTAAAGGAGAAAAAGTTATATCTTGGTTAACCTGGGTTAGCGCGAACCGACTTCCGAACAATTCTGCCCTGTTTTCCAATTTCCACAAGTTAACCTGACATGAGCCTGCAATCCAAACAAAATCCAGCACTTGGTCAGCAGTCAACTTAAAAAAAACATGTGACCTTGATGAGCTCTAAACCTGAGCCCACGATATGGTCACATGATACTGGTCAGTGGATTTCACAATATGACAGCTGTCAATTCAACATAATATGCATGTCTAGTATCAAAGATATATGCTGTAGTCCAAGACTGCATGACTTGTTATTAGCTGTGGATGGTCGCCATGTTGTGCAAAGTCGTTGTCGTCGTTCGTAGTCACACCCGTGATCTATACCGCTAGCCATTTTGACCATAAGAAAAGAGCTGTATGGGTTCCTATTTCTATGCATACATGTGGTCCTGTTTCTATAATTGAAGGCCTTCGGGCAAAAAGGGCGTATATCCGAAAAAAATAAAAATCGGCCAAAAACCGATATACGCCCTTTTTGCACGAAGGCCTTCAATTATGGAGCTCCGCTTGGTGGGCCGGAGCTCCGCTATATAGGTGCGCTTCCTACGAGCTATAAGCTTACCAAGTTTCAATGGACTGCACTATTGGGATGGTTTGGGGGTTGACGGCACTAACACACTATGGCAAAAAGGTTATAAGGCAATAAGGTGTAAACTGTAATGTTTGTTTAATTAATTAGGTGCCTTGTTTTAAGGAGGTGGGGTAGATACCTTCAATTGCTACGTAAAACGTACTACACTTGTATCCTCCTATGGATAACATACAAAACTATATATGGTTCCAATATTCTCTTGTTATCCTAGTGGTAATATTTTCTTAAGGACAAAAGCAATTTGCTCACAAAGCATGTGCAGACTGATTAGCATTAGTGTTATCTATATGTTACATGTAAACAATACATTTCATACACAATTACACACGAACGTTAAGTGCTTTTCCTTGTGGAAGAACACAACATGTAAGATGCATGCGCTCTAGAATCATCAGCATCATACAATCCGTTCTCGAGTTGAGATTTATGTGTGCGATACTACACTCTCGTCTTAACGGGTGATAGGCAGTTATCTTTCAGGTAATATCAGTTCTTCCTTTTAGTGCAAAGAAAGCTTTGTGACAGTCTATCTTTTGGAATCATCCGTAGCTCGGTTCAAAAATGTTTGGTGTTGTATTAAACTCTTTTGTGTTTGCTTTAAAGAGGGAAACGAATGGATTTCTTCAGCCGCTTGTTTATTTTCTCCCCTATCAAAAAGAAAAAGAAGTTTACACATGTATTCACCCGAAACATATCCAAGTTAACGGCATTAAAATTAGTAATGTCGTGACAAAAGAAACTTCTTAAATATTGCTGCAGATACTGTGGCACTTTCGGAAACCTCAAATAAATTTAGTCAGTCTTTGAGGGGACTCATTCACAGATGTAGGATATAACATCGGTCAAGTTGAAATGCTTCTCAGTTATATTTATCGATATTATTGTGTATTTTGAAGTGGTTTATTGTTAACACCAACGGTGGCAACCTAATAAGAACTTGCTATTCCGAGACAAAATGTGACTATTTGATAATTAAATTAGCAATTATTTACCGATGATATGAAAATTTGTTAATAACATTATTTCATTTTCCCCAGCAGAAAAAAGTGATCATATTTTCCTGACCCCTTTCTTTGTATGTTTTTGAGAAAACAAGGGTATCATGTTGCAAACTTTGCGAGGAAAACAAACGTATCAAGTTACATGTACAAATGTTGGCATTGAAAAAAATAAAATTATCACATTTGCTAGTTCAACTATATGCAAATGATATTTCAATATGATATTTCAAATGTTTCTTGCGTTCGGAAACCTGATGAAACCCTCACACTCATTTTTGAAATGTTACTTAAAAAACATTTTAAAACATTTAAGGTGACGATCAGTCAAAGGTAAATTTAAAACAATTTAACTTTCTCACCATTTGATCAAATTGTGGAATAGTTATCAGCTGCCTTGATAGATCAATCAGCCACTGAGCCTTCAGAACAACTGTACTGCGATGCTTGACAATCATACCAAGATCATGGTAGAAACTGATCATGCTGGCAAACTCATCTGCATCTTCTATGAAGCAATGTTTTTCTGCATAGTTTTGGAGTTGCTCTATATGTCTGTGATAAATTTGTTGAGCTATCAAAGCTTCAATCACCTTTTCAAACAGAAACCACCTACAAGACAATAATGGAAAATGCACCACATATTACATATGTCAGTATTTCAATCTATTGTTTACTGTGAAATTACAGTACCTTTAAGGTGATTCCTCAGAAATAAAATTTACCGATGAATTTTTTTGAAACTTTCTCTGAATGTTCTCTACCAAGAACCTTTTCGAAAAATAAAACAAAAATGATAGGTCACCATTCTCGTTTAAGAGATATGATGAGCCAATCTTTCCCCATTTACTTGTACCCCTGTACTTGTGCTAATCACGCGCGTTATTTATCGGTCCAAGTTACATTTTGCGGTAGCTCAAAACAAAGTACATAAAGGTAATACTTGGGAAAAAACTTGACAGGTAGAAAGTGTTGAGCACATAGAACACTATCATATAAAATTTGTGGAAACATCACACTATTTAAAACGATGTGGACATAAAGCGTTCGTAGGGTCGTTATTTTCGCGGTCATAATTTGCCTCACAGAGTAACGGTTTTGTGCACTTTTTCATTTATATCTTTTTTTCCTTCCGATAAAATTTTCTAGTATTTTTTCCTAATTAAGGAAGATAGTATGTACACTATTTTTATGCAATAAAAAATATAGGTCACCATGCCGGTTCAAAAGAAAACGAGCAGTTATTTCTCTATCGAGCTTAGCTTGAGGGAAATTTCTTTCGTTGTGCATGTGCACGCGCTATAATTTGCGTGCGCTAACGACGCAAAAATCGTGCGCAGTAGGGATGCGCAATGCAATACTGAGGAATCACCTTAACCTGACCAAGTTTTGATCAATCTTTGATGATGTTTTCACCTCTGTCACAATTAATATTCCCATGGCTTTTGTTTTGAATTGCCAATAGACTACAACAATGAAAATGCAAGAATCACATGGATCAAAGCAGATTTGTCAAAGGTTCTAGGTTAATTTGTATTCAACAGTATGGCAATCTATAGGTATTGAAATGTCATTTTCATTTCCAAAAGATCTGGAAAAGGCAGACTGACAACAATTTTTATAAAAATAACAACACATTTGAAACTAAAATTAATTTACAAGACATGTTTCAGTCATGCAATGACCATCTTCAGTTGAAAGTAGAATTAATTTGAAGTTACATTTGAATTTATAATTGCGTTCGACGAAGTGGAACGCAAGCCTAATGTTGTTGCGTGACTATGGAGAGTTAGGTACCCTGTGTAAAGTTATAGGCTGGAAAATCGACATTCCTGTAAGGGCACAAAAATGGCCACCCCGCCTAATTTTTGCAGGGGCATGTCACGGCACAGTTATTAACTATGTCATGACATAGTTATTAACTATAGTCACGGCCAGTAAACTGGTACCGTAAGTGAGACATGTGACGAATATGTGAGCACGTGAGCAGGCAATGTAGACTTTGGTCCTTCTTTCAATGTGGTCTTGATAGAGGTAGCGTTGGATTCTTTTGTCATGGAATTTTGAGGCTGAGTAGTATTATATTCAATGGTCCTTTCCAGTATGATGTTATCAGTTTAAACGTTCGTTCGGGCTCACAATGTTATGAAGGATTGTACAGTAAGGCATACAAAATAAGAGTTCATGTATTTCTTATAATTTCTCTTCTAAGAGCTGTCGTGCCACTGCATACCGCTTTTTAGTCCGATGGATATTTGGACTCCTAGGATAGAGTAACAGTAGACCGCTTCCAGCCTGTGTGTATCACAGCATTAGGCAAAAGTACCAGACTGCTAACACCAGAGGTTACATCTCTGCAGAGCAAAGGCAAGGTGATGCCAATACAAGATAGCTCATGCGAGCAAACAAACAAACAACTGCTCTTTCAAGAGCCATCAGCATTGAAAAAAGATTTTTCCTCAGTCAATGGTTCACAGTTTTGGATCTCAATTTAAAATATTCTTTTTAATTTTGTAGAATGCGTTGATTGGATTGTTTAGCCACATTTCATAAACTTTTTTTTTTTCACTAGTTGTATTATGTAAAATGACAACCAACTTTACCAGATGTGTGGGATATGAAATTTCATTGGGGGTGTCCAAATAAGAGCTACAATCTAGTCAGTGAAACTAAACCCTGGCAACAGTTTGGGCGTACCAAATAAAAAAAATTCATCTTTATATAAGTACTAGATGTCAACAATTGACATCAGTTTTTCAAGCATCTGTCCTGTTATTGATCATGAATTTTGTCATCTTCAGAAAACTTTGACAATATGAGCAAATTCATGATCAATTACAGGATAGACCAATGAAAAATTGACATCATTTTTTTCCCAAACTGATTGTCAAATTATTCACTCCTGCTCGTTGATGCATCACATAGATTATAAATTCATGTTTGTCCACTTGTTGACAATGAAAATTACCCAAGAGCACAAATTTTTTTTCAGTTATTATAAAATGGGGTTTTATACGTGTATTCTCTATGTTTTTTAGCTCTGCATTGTCCTGTAATAATATAAAATGTGCAGTTACAGAAAATAATCATACTCCCTCCACAAAAGGGATTGGAATTTCCTGGGAGGTGGATGGTTCTGGAGGGCAAAAAATGTAATGAAATGTATGAATCTTAACTGGAATTTCGAGAGGGGTTGGGGGTGGGGGTTCTTTGAAAAAATCACTTCTGTAGGGGAGGTATGAATATTTTCTGGAATTACACAATGGCAATTTCTGGTAAGCAACTTGATTAGAGCTTCATCCATTTCTGATTTAGAGTGCAATATGTTTGTATAACATTCATTCATTTACATTCTACACCTTGAAACAAATAAGTAAAACCATAAGCACTGGTATTTTTATTCATTGATAAACAAGTTTCCAACATTTATAATCAGAAGTTCAAATACTAGTGAAATAGCTGTTGCTGCACTCGAGTAGCTGTGGTCAAATGTTCCGTTTTAGAAGTCATACAAACGACACAAAAGGGTAAATACAATGCAGAATTGACCTTTTGCCTCATTTTTGTGTCAAGCCACTGATAACTGCAATAACTACTTTTCACTATCATGTACACCCACAAACTAGCATAACTGATTTAGGTGGTACTGGAACCAGCACAACTATCTCTGGAGTGGTTTTTCATAGGTTTGTTGCACTTTCTACACACTGGAGCCTTTCGCTTCTTCCTGGCAGGTTGCTCGTTGGCATTACTGCATGACTCCTGAAGTTCATCTTGAATTTCAGCTGAAATCAAAGACATTAAATGAATAGTTACTCACATTTGTCACACTTAAAATAAAAGTAATAAAAAAGAGGTACCAAAATAATACCATTAGTCACCTAACCTTGCAACCCTGAATGGACAACCAAATCGTGAAGGGCAAAATTATAACATATCTCTATTATCAATTTGCAAGGGCTTAAATAACCTTACCTGAAGGGTATACAGGTGTTTCGTTTTGTTTTCTCTTGTTGTAGTTTTGAACTGCCTCTGCTCTACTTCGCCTCTCTGTGAACTGCGAGTTCAGAGGTGCTGGAGTTTTAGTCTTGTACTTTGAAATGATAGCACTTCTCTCAGCCTGGGGCATGCTGAACACCAGTTCTGCCAGTCCATCCACATTCTGGGGGAAAAGAAAGGCAAAGAGGTCATTAGTTTGATAAAAGCAAATTCACTTTGGGACAGATTTAGGCATGGTAAACTGTGTGATTACTTCCCAACCTTTTCCCTTTTATTTTTGGCTAGTATATCCTTTGCAACTGCCATTTCCCTTCCATAAATCTTGGTTGGGATCAAGCACAATGGCTAAGTTGCAAAACAAAACATACTCACTGTATGTCGGCGGTACTTTGATTTCTCGCACAACTTCCTCACCAGCCTTGTACTTTGGGTATGTCACTAACAGGTACTCTTTTCCATCCTTTGTTTTTTTGGGGTTTCCTCAACAAGTTTTCATTAAAATGCAGACTGGCCAAAATGTGCCTGCAGTAACAACCAAAAAAAAAGGTTTGAGTGAATCTCAGCAAAGCTGTTGAAATCACTGCAATAGTTTCTTTTCTTCAGGACAAAATATTTGGAGCCCAGCTGGGAGGTTCCTGCTGTAAGGAGTATCAATTTTTTTTAGAATCCCCCCCCCCCTCGCCCATTTGCCTTGTTCATATAATATTATTATTAAGTGTCATTGCCCTACCTGCAGTATGCGCCAAGCCAGGAGAAACATATCATCTTGGGATGAAACTGATTCAATGTAGAGTGAAATCCTTCTAAGCAACTTGTTTGGTCCTCACTCGATAACTTTTTTATATCATTCAGGATCCTGGTATTCATCAAGATTTGTTTCATCTTACTACAGACATTCGTGCCTGAAATTACCAGTACATAATTATCAAGGTTTTGTTTTTTCTAGAATGAAGTATTCCTTCCCATCAGGAAATATTCACTACACAGGTCATATGAATTGTTCTTAAGAGGGGTAGGAAGAATCTTCCAACTAAACAGCCTTAGTCAGGAGAGGTATGGAAAAAAAACATGATCAAAACCACATCCTCCGGATATGAGGGGAGGGGGAGGACATGTGCGTTTGTTTTTTCTTTTTCTTGTGAGTGAAGAAAGGAGATTTTGCCGAAATACACTGGACTACAACCGGAGATATTTCCCACATGAAAATGTGATAGAAGAAAATTAAAAGCATGTAAAAAAATAGGTCCGCAATGCGAACATGTGTGGCTTACGATTTTTAACATATAATTGGAATCCTGTAGTTTTTCCTGTGTGCAGATTCGGTTACAATAAAATTGATTCACGAACACGATTAGTAGATGTTTCCCTAACATTGAATTTTAAAGAAAATGTTAAAATGGGTATCGACATTAAATGCATATTAGTGCAACTCAAGACAGTAACACCATAGTTTTTTTCACTGTTTGCAAGGTATTTTGTTTTGTTGAATTTATTATAACACATCCAACAGTGATTGTACCTGTCAAGTAGCAGTATTTTAATTCTTCCAAACAGTCTGTCAGCGGAAGTGGAACGGAACTGGCGCGGGAAATCCAGCTAACTGATTGGTCAACGGCAGGAAACCTGTCTAACCGGTCCTCTGGAGTACAAATACCAAGTGATACTTGTACTCGTCTTAAGCGTTATTTGTGCTATGCGAAGTGCAGTTGGATAATAAATAAGTGTATTATAATATTTGTATTTTGTCTCCCCATTGATGAAAGTTTTAGTTATTTACTATTCTTTATTTTTTTTTCAATCCTTCTTGTTTGTTCAACATGCAGTTGATACAGATTAAATGATCGCCAAATAAATAATTACAGTATAGAAATAAATAAATCAGGTGATACCATACACCTTGTTATCTTTAAGGTCATTTCGCAACGCTAAGTGACTCACCGTAAAATTAATAATTAGCTGTTATCAATGTTTTTGGAGCAGTTCTTTTGAGTTGCCTGTATCCGATACCAAACCCTTGACCTATGGAGTGTGGGACATGCTTGTCGACCTAAACTTGTATGTACAAATCATCACGAGTTTCCTCGTTAGCGCAAATTTATGCGGTACTGGATAAACCACAATGCAACCGTCTTAACAAAACAGTATAACCTGTACCCAGACCCGTACTTAAGATTCAACCAGTAAAAGAGCGTAAAACCTCTTCCACAATCTATGTTACGTGGACTCAAAAACCACAGGGACTGGAACGAGACAGTCAAAGTCCACTGGACAGCGTGACCTCCGTGAAATTTTGCGGTATCAGGGTTTTGTTCACGTTCAAAGTTTGATGCCTAATGCCGTTTTCTGTATGTAATTTTCTAATGTTGGACAAGCTTGGACAAACGTAAGTTCACACCACTTCGTTGAGCTTTCATTTTCCATTTCCAAATCATTGATACGTGATTATTTTTCTTATGGCTTCAGATTGCATACCATTACTATTTCGTCATAAATCCTGAAAATTCCAAGCTTTCCCGTCGTCATTCCCTCGTTTAGCGAACCAACCTACACTTATAACTCAAGCTGGGTGTGTATGTTGGCTTGTGCAGGAGAACTAATTCGTGATACGATGACCTGAAAAAATTACTCGAACCCAAGCTTACAACCAAGACTACTAGTTCGCCGTAGACACTAAACCACGTGACAGGCACTCGACTCTCGTAGACAAATAAATAAATAAATCAGGTGATGGCATAGCGTGGCTTTACACTTCGTGTAAGCCACACAAAAACAGCATGATTGGAAAATTACTTCACCTTTTTTCTGCCAATACCGCCTAGATAGAGGTCCATGAACACACTGTTTAAACAGGAGTTCTGGGTGGTGAGTATGTTTATTGCAGACATGCCTAATAATGGACTTCCACTTTGCTAAAATCAGCTCCCCAAATCCAAGTTTGGTAGAGGTACATGTAGCACACCAATGCAAATGGTTCTTTATGGCCTTTTGCCACTTCACAAGGAGTTCACAGCCACTTTCCTTTCCAGCTTGAAGTAACTTCTTTGTCACTGATTTGGCAACATGCCAAAATATCAAAGAAGTGACTTGTTGCTGGCTCCTGCTCCCTTATCCATTTAGCGATTGAACGGTGTCTGTCTGATATAAACACAGCAATACCCAACCCAGCTGCTTTTAGGAAGGCAAGACTGTCTTGTGCCCCTTTCAGCTCCATGTCACTGCTGCTCTTAACTTGGTTTGCCTAACATTAAAAAGCAGATTTTACATGTACATACACCACTAGAACATCTTAATTCCTATAATTTTTTGGTATTAGGGACAGACATTTGGATCTACATGTATGAGGGGGCTTTGATAGTGGTATGTAGTCTGTCTTCTATGCTGGATCAAGAATTGTTGTATGTAAAAAAATTATTTCTGTGCCAGTCTTGAGTAGATGCCTTCACGGAGGCAGCAGCCTTATTTTTTTTTCTTATCCATGTTTTGGATGACAACATACCTGAACCAGCTCAAAATGTACAATTTTAGCAACTGCACAACAGAACATTGTGTAGGCTTCATATTTTGCAGAGTGTCCCATGGAGTCGAATCTCCCATCTCCGCACCAAACGGCCCTTCCCTGTTTCTTAATCTCTTCGACCAGCTGGGACTGGTATCGTTCCCAGTAGGTCAAAATAGCTGGGAACAGAAACTTGCTTTGGTGTACAAAGTAAGTACGTGCACTGTATATAGACATGCCCATGTGTTTTAGGACCAAAAGAATTTTACTAAGGGATGCTCCTGCCATCAGGATAGCAAAACTTAGCAAGATATTCCCTGCTGGGTACTGCCCAAGCACTAATGGCTGAGACCTCCACACAAATGCATTCAGACCACAATTTATGCAATGCTGTGTCACTGTCACCATGGTGCCATTCTTCTTCATGGAGATGTCAGGCCCTTCAGCTTTGCATTTGAAACAGAACATGGAAAATATGGCCAGAAGCCTTGTGTAGAAAACAATGAATTTGGGCTCCTTCTGGCAAGGGATGTCTTTGTCAACACTGCAAAATACAATGCAAATAATAATGAGGTGTTATTATATTCCCTACTTTTTTTTTACAGGGCCAGGCGTTCGGTCATGCAGTGCTTGGAGTGTTGTCCAAAAAAAATAGCAGTAGCAAAAGGGACTTAGAATTTATAGGTTATAAAAGGTGGTGACATTGATGAGGGCATATTTGATCCAGTTGGCAAATTGAGCCATTTTAGAAGAGTATAATTGCTTACTTACTAAGGTCAGCTTAAGCATCTCTGTGACTGGACCCCTCTGTCTTTCCACCAAAAAGAATTTCAGGTAAGTCACTTTTTTACATAAGCAACTACCCTTGCATTATAGACCATTAATATTATTTCATAAATTTAAATTGAAGATGTCATAAAGATTTGAAACATGAAATGTGATAGGCATTAAATTAATACTACTAATCTTTCACACTTCTGTTTCGTATGGACCTAAACTGCAATTGTATGAGTTGTGAACTCCACAAAATACATTCACTAAAGAATCTAAAATTTTATAATAATATCTATTTAAATGTTAACTTCTTGATGCAACATCTAGTGCTACTGAACAATGACATGAGCTTTTCTTCTTGAGAACAAAAAATGAATGATGAACAATAACCACTGACAGCTACAAGTGATCACAAGAACTTGCCTGATTGTGTTCATTGAAGAATTCTCCTTCTCTTCATCATCAGCACCCGTATCACATTCTCCCTTATCTTCAAGCTGACAATGCCAGTCTGGATCTTCCTCCTTGTCATCCATGCACTCTGGGTCCTCCAGTTCAGGGTCTTCAGAAAATTCCACATCTTCCTTTTCGACACACCTATCTGTCTCTTCCATGGTCTCCTCTTCATTATCTTCTTCCTCTTTTTCGCTGCTAGAGTCATACTACAAGATCATTTTAGTAAGGAAAACTGTCAGTGACTGGAAATCTTGATAAAAAAAAATTGACACACCTTGGATGGTACTGCAGAGTTACAATCAATTGCAATTGAAAGCACTGAAAAGTAATTTATATGTTACATTCAAATTACCTGGAATATTGTAATACCACTACATTAAACTAGCTCTTACTTTTATTCGCCTGGCTGCTTCTTTCCATTTTTCACTCTGAGAGCGTAATCTCCCGTTTTGCTTCTGCAGAGCCCTTATTTTCAGTTTTCGCTCAGCACACTTTAGGCATTCTCCAAGTACAGCCTGGGACTTTCTGGATTTCACTTTTGCCTTTACCTGAGTAGCCTTGTTGATCGCCACATTCTCATCTCCTAAAAAAGGTACATCGTCCTGCTCAGACAAGTCACCATCGTAGCTGGAAGAAGAGCTGCTTTCACTCTCCTCGTTTTCACAGTTCTCAGTGGGATCACATGGTTCCGCGGCAATGGCGGTCGCTTGTTCCTTTTCCCATGCGGATTCTTGCTCAACATCGCGCAAATGCTGCAAATGATTACAATAAAGGAACGACTTAATTTTCTTACTAGAACAATGTCTTGTCAAAAAATCTCCATGCCCAAAGCGTTGAAATGGTAGTGCATGTGATCACTAAATTATGCGAACTCGTAATTGCAAGATGTGAGAATTTCCAAAAATAAAAAGGTCATGTTCATGATCATAAGCTAATCTTCAGCTTCTCAATGTCTTTCTATTGAAACAGAAATAAAAAGCCAAGTAAAGACAACACTCGTGAAAACTTAAAACACAAAATAAATGGATTTGAAACTTACCTTTTTAGATCTCCGTCGATCTCGGTCGCTCGCCTCCCGTTTCTCTGGCGCTTTATTAGCGCAGTGAATCGTTGGAAGGGATCCTCTTATTAAAATCCGTTTTTCCTTTGGTGCCTTGTTGCTTGATTCCTCGGAGCTGTCCCCGCTTTCTTCGCTTGCAGTGGTAGGCATTAGAGCGCTTAATCTCATGCGGGTTAAGCAACTCTCGTTGAAGTGCAAAGAGCACAGATAGCTGTAATCTGTGGGCTGAAAATCCGGCCTGTGAGTCCGCACAAATTTCACCCATTGAGCTCTAACTTTCTCGTTTTTTGGGAATATATGCATAGAAATGCCAGGACTATAAGAGCTGCTTGTACAGCTTATTTGTCCTGGGGCACCGGCCGCACAAGTCTTGCCTCCGTGTTTCGCAATTGCAGCCATTTGACTGAATCTGTGAAAACCAGACAACTTTCTGCGCACGATGTGTCAACCCTGTGACGTCATATGCATATTTAATTAAGGATCGCCATGTCGCACTTTCTGCAGCAATTTGGCCATGTTTGCGTTTGAAAAAAATATGGATAAAATTGTTTTCGTGGCGTCGAACGTTACTTACCCGATCAATTAGCTCTTAGACTAATAATTTACTGCTATTTTTCACAAGATTCTTTTTGGGTTCAGTAGCACTTTAAGTGTTCGCGAATGCATGTCAAGAGGTGTCGGCTAGTTTCACTGACATAGCAAGAATTACAGCTTGCACAAGTAAACTTGTAGACAACATGCGAACAAAGTTCAACAGGCACAGGGTCCGTCACACTAAACATGCTACTGACCTTGAAGGAAGAAAAGGCTAGCTTAACATCAAGATTGTTACAATAATGTTTAAGTAGTTTACGTTATCTGTTTTGTGCTACAATAGAGAAGGGCCCAACATAAGGTAATTTGAAAAAATGCGTAGAATTAGAGGGAGGACTAGCAGGTATGTTCGAAAGGGTCTGAGTTTTTGTAATATACTGCCTAATGACCCTCTAAACGATATGACTGGGGAAAAGGTTTTTACGTAAGATTAATAACAATTTCTTGATATCCTCATGAAAGCCAACCCACGTATTGTTGATCTAGTATGTTCTGTCAACTAGGGTCCTGATTAAGCCAAGTTTGTAAGAGAATGGGGTAAAACTGAAATAATTGGTTAATAGACCGGTGAAAGTTTTCTTACGATAGACCCTGGTAATAGGAGATTGACGTTGACTGTTGTCAATCAGAACATCCAAAAAGGGGATTTTTTTTATCTATCTCTTGGGATGTCTGTCGTTAATGTAGTCAAAAAACAAAGTAGCGTCATGTTCAGTGTCAAATAGACAAAAAGTATCGTCAACATAGCGTCGGTAAAATAAAATACTGGAGGCCTTATAGTTTTCCAACCAAATCCTTTCATGGCGACCCATGAAAAGATTAGCCAACACTGGGGCAAGGGGAGAGCCCATTGCCACCCCATCAATTTGATCAAAAAACAAACCCTTAAACAAGAAATGTGTTTGAGCAGTGGCAAAATTAAAAAGATTTCCGAGTTCAGTTGAGGAGGCTAGTGGAAAAGGGGGATAAGTGACGATTTTGGTTGTTTTTGCTTCTTGCTCCAAATTAGCTGAATTTTTGCATGTGGCCTTCATTCCATTTGAAAAACATCACCCTGTAACTCTGACCTGTCTTGTTTTAGCGCCCTTCTAGAGCGATTAATACTTTGTCGTAAAAAGCGTTGTATCCTTTGGCCTTTCAAATTAATGTCGGATTTGATTTTACTTGTAAATAACATTACGTAACTGTAGAATCCTGCATCTATATTAAAGTTAGAAATTGTAATTTAATGGCTTCATGTGGTTTTGCACATTTGTCGGGTAATCGTGTGGATCAAGTGCAGACAATCCGGCAAATGTCCACCTCCAGTGTGTGGTTGCGGGAAGCTGGTTAAAGAGTACTCAGGGCCACCTTCAAAATTTTTTGTATTTGAAGACGCTGGACCACACCTCGCAATAGGTGGCTGTGCATGCTGGCTTTGATACACCTGTCAAATGTCACGCATCATGCACTATTGTCACGCACTATGTATGACTGTCACACAAAAATCATGAAGCTGTCTGGAATGTCATAATGTATGCCAGAGTATGTAGCCGAAGACAAGTTTATCTGTCATAATCAGAAGTGTTAGATCCCCAAAACTAGAGGACAAGAAGAAAGCACTCCACAGGACCTTGAAGAGAGGGTAGGTAATTGAAAAGCGTGTACATAATTAAACTTTTCTAGCCTTGCAAAATTTGGTAGATACCGAAGGTCATGATACAGGTCTTTCACTTTCATCTTACAGGGATTTTTGATAACAACATGTCGCATCTTCGGCTGACAATTTGTCCAGGACATCGTGAGTCTTTCGGTATCACATGGCGATCTAATAAAAGAAACTGTACTGCTCCGATTTCTGTGAAAGGAGAACGCAGCATTACACTCTTGCAGTCCAGACAGCTATTCCACTCCACTGGTGTGTTAGTTCCTGTGGCGTCGTGCAAGTTTATAAAGTAAATTAAAAAAACAAAATAAATAATAATAATAATAATAATAATAATAACAATGATAATGATAATCAAAATCATAATCGTTATAATAATAATAATAATAATGATGATGATGATGATGATCATAATTGTAACTTAACTGATAATTTTTTTTATCTGTTATAACATGCTGCATGCCAGATTGTACAAGGGTTTATTGAAGTGTCTTGCTTGAGAGGTGGAGGCTAAAGCTATGTCACAATTGCAAAAATGTCTAAAATTTTTCACAAGCCCCATATGAGCATCAGCCCTCCTGAGAGTGTAGACCCCTCGCGCGCGTTCCCACTAGAAGTCCAATAAAATCCTTACGAAACGTAAATAGTGCGCGAAAAACAGTTGTGTTTCCCTTTCCAAAGCAAAAAAAGCGAGTGGGCGAAATGATGTGGCTTCGAATAACTGCCGTGTTTGTCATTGCTCGTTTAAAAACGAAGTTTGGAAATTTTACAAAGAATCGACAGGGATATATGTCCACAGAAAATTTGTTTAAGCCTTCCAACAGAAAAGATTGCCGTGGTGTTGTGTGAGCCAATATCTTGGAAAGTGTTGGAATTCCTCTGGATCGTAGCGAGACCTACTCACATCGCATTTGCAATCGTTGTGGCAGAAAAATCCGCAATTTGGGCAGTCTATATGCTTTGATACATGAAGAAACCAGGAAACCTGAAGAAAATCCATCAAGGGAAGCCGAAAAGGTGCCAGCAAAGAGCAAAGACGTGGGAAAAAAATTATTTTGCGAGCGTTCCCCAGATCAAAACAACAAATCTTCAAGTGTGAAGTCCCAACGTGTAAAATCCCCTGAGAAAATTATTTCGTCCAGAAAATCATTAAGCTTTGGAAAGGATGCAGAGTCTCGAAAACTTGTGTTCAGGACTAGATGTTATCGAAGCTGAATATTGATGATTTGCCCGCAGCAGAGGAACTTCAAGTCAAGGTTGTTAGTTTCAACAACGGTAAAGTAAAAGTACATTTAACTTCTGATCTGACAATTACCACCATTTTCGTTGATACGCGACTTTGGAAAACAAAACACCCGTGGAAACCTTTCGAAAAATTTCCGTCAGTCTTGCATGTTACCAACAGATTGGATTGAAATCCACCGAGCACAGCCACTAGTGTGACCTTCAGACCCTCTTTATGTCTTGCTAGCAGGCTGTGATTGGTGGGTTTCGATCCAATCTGTCGATATTGTGTATGATTGACGGAAATTTTGGAAACGTTTCTGCGGGTGTTTTGTTTTTGAAAGTTGCGTATCAATGGAAACGGTGGTAAAAACTAATCTGATCTTGAATCAAGCTCCGAAGCAGACAGATCACCAGAACACAGGCACAATCTTTTGACATCTTCTCCTTAACCCACACGAGTATTTCATAAATAGCGCTTTTGCCAAAACCAGTTGGTAAAATTGCGAGGACATCCTGTCCATGAACTAAACTCTTTATGGCAGTTCCTTGCTCCGGTTTGAAATAGATCTGTTTACCGTTTTCCGAGAGATCTTTCAAAGTTTCCTGAAGATAAAATTCGAAAGCTCCCACGGACTTGGCCATATTTTTGATTTTGTTTCTTGTATTCCTGATGTCGCTTATGTACCAATGTCGAATTTTTAATGTCACTGTTTGATTGACGGGCTACTAACCAATCAAATTACACTATTGCTCCCTGTTCGTGGGCGAACGGAGTTCGGTAAAATGTTTGCGATTGAAGGCAGGCGGTTCCTTTCCTCTCCACCTCCTCCCCCTTCTTACTCACCCCCTCCCCACTTCTCCACAATTTTTTGCTCACCCCAGGCGTGCTCCTTCGCTCGCTTGTTCGATCTTACCCTGGGTACCAGAGGTTTTTCTCGCGCGGTGGATGGAAATGGCGGCCGAAGGCCGTTGGCACTGCACGAGCGGCGAAGCTGCGAGAAAAACCTCTGGCTCAGAGCGGCTTAATTCACCGTGCTTGTTGAACTTTGATCAATTTTATCGGATTATATTTAAACCAATCACAGCGAGGATCACGCACTGTGAACACGTGGACTTTCACGTGAAGACATGACAGATGACATGTGGATTCGCATGACATAACGTTTGGTTTGCTTTCATGGCTTTCCCAGGAATTAAAACTACTCCGGTGAAAATGTTTCCTGATTCGCTGTCGTGCCGTTTGTGTGATGCGAATGTTATGTGTAATGGTGGGTATAACAGCCTTTTATCGGAAAATGCTAAAAAAATGAAGATTTGCGAAAGAATCTCAACACTTTTGACTGTCGAGGACGACAGTCTGTCTGTCGGGCCGCGTATTCTTTGTAATAAGTGCTACCGACGGATCGAAAAATTCAAGGAAGTGGCAAATTTAAGGAATGTTACGAACAAAATATTATTCGTTGGAAAGGAGAAGCTACAAATGGTGATCATGCATGTTCAAAACGTTGTTCAAGCTCGCAGTCAACAGACTTGCGCGTAAACAGCTGTATTTTAATTCTGTGGTACCAGAACGATCAAAGGAGGAATAATCCCAAACATCGAGCTCAAGGAACATAAGCTCGATCAGAAAGCTGCAAGAAACTTGCAGTAGAAATGAGCCAAAACAAAACACTAACACATGGGAAATCACAGAGGTGTCAGACTCAACGAAGCGACATGCAGACAACGGCTTAAAATTCTGCCTAAAATTCCTCAACACAACATGAAGTGCCCTTCATAAACACGATTGAGGCGACAAAAAAGGTCGAGTGACCTAACCGGCCAAATATACAAATGTCACGAACCGTAGAAGTCGTGTAGGCTAGTCAATTCCATTTTGCACTAATTGAAATGGCAGTGATTTCCCGAATCCCGTTGGTAAAACCGCCAACACATCGTTGCTGCGTATAAAATTCGCAATTCCATCCATTTTGCTCTGCACACCGTCGAACGTTTTAAGACCTTTTGTTATGGCTGTTTCCAGATCTTGATCACTCACAAATCTTTCAGCGCACTAACAAACGCCCGCCAACTCCAAGCAACAAATATTTCACATGCTTCTTCTATTCTTAGAAGCCAATCACCGTGTCTTTTAGATTAGGAAACCCTTGGGAGGTCAATAGGAGCCAATCAGCTTTCAAGTCCAGATTCTGGACTTTTTTGATTTAAACTTCCTTGTCATTGGCTCGGCGCCCTCAAAGAAATCGCGCTCTGCTCCAGAGGTTTTTCTCGCGGGTCACAATAGAGATATGACTGACACCGGAAACCCCGCAAGAAAAACCTCTGGCACCCAGGGTAGTTCGATCTCCGCACCGCCTGAAAAAGGAAAGGAATCGGCTGCTACGCAGGCTAGCATCAAAGATAAAAAATAATACTCAAATGAAATAGAGCAGCATTGAAGCTAAGTATTTTGCACCACACCACCAACAAGACAACAAACTATTTATCTTGATAGCAACTAGCCTGCAAAACAGCTGTCCTACTTCGCTCCCAGCCCGAGTGGCGTTTGTCCTTCTCGCAAAACGCAACTGAGGCCGGGAGCAAAGAAGGACGGTTGTTTTCACATGCTACAATGTAGATAGCAATGTATCTTTAACCGAAAAATGTATATTTCATTACATTTCACTTCCCATTCACGACAAGAAAATCATAAAATATAGCAACACTGTGGTAATGGATTCTTGAGAAGTTAACGATGCTACAGCGGGGTCTTTTAGTAATATGACGAACACAAGACTTGTCACCGGATTGTGAAGATGGCATTGCAAAGTTTAATTAATGAGTCAAAACAAAAAGTTCTTTTAGCCTATTCAACTCTACCGTGTCTTACTGTTTACTGCTGTATTTTATGTCACCGCAAACCTGGGTAAACCCTTGGTAAAATTTTGGCACGCCGTGTCATTGCCAAGGCGAGAACACGGTGTTAATCTGCAAATCGGCTGCGGTAAAACCTTGGTAAAAGGGTAAATAGTTTCAGGCAGTACTGTACCCTTCCCCTAACCCAACAGTAACACTAACTTATTAACTTATTATAACATGTTGGGTTAGGGGAGGGGTAGGTGCGCAGTTGCCCAGATACTGATGTTGCTCCAGAAATACTTACCCACACTGTAACCCAATACTTCTCTAATTTACCCATGCACCATGAGGGCAGGAAGGCTGGGAGCAAGAATCCACAAAGATTTGCAGTAAAATTAAAACTTTCTTGACACACTGCAGCCAGAGATCTGCAAAGATCAGCTGAATATGCAAATGATCTGCAGTGTGACGGAGCGTAAACAGGACACAGGCTTGCAAGCTGTTGATGTCACCACTGGCTGCATTGGCTCGAGATTAATTTTGGATAAATTGCATTTAGCCACATTACAGACACCTCTATTTTGTAGACCTAAGCAGACACCCTGTATTAAACTGAAACATGCTAATTAGAATCCTTTTCAAACAGTGGTTATAAGGTAGAGCACATTTTAGAAGAGAGTGAATTTTCAAATGAAAATGATTTTTATAAAAATAACGACACATTTGAAGACATGTTTCAGTCGTGCAACGACCATCTTCAGTTGAAAGTAGAATTAATTTGAAGTTACATTTGAATTTATAATATAATGCTAAACAGAGATAAATAACAACATGAAATAAAATAAGGAAGCTAACAAAATAGCCAAAGGTAACAAAAGAGTACAATAGTAACGTGCTGATTAGAACGAGAGAGTTAATTAACATGATATAATTGCTTGTTTAAAGTGGTACTATGATCAAATTTTTACCCCTTGATATTTTAGGTGTATCACATAGAATTCCATGAAAGAATCAAAACGCCATTTACCGTTTGCAAATATCTGCATTGGTTCCGGAGTTATTTAAGTTGGAAAAATGTCCCAAATATGCAAATGAGATGACTGATGACGTCATACACTCAACCCACTATTATCCCAAGTACATAGCTGGAGCTATCTTGGCCAATTTACTACACAGATCATTGAAACTTGGCAGGCTAATAGTTCTATAGGAAACACAACCCGTGACTATAAAAATTATGTTCCCATGGCAACTCACTCTGTCCCAGTCCCCACCCACTTTGATTTCAATATGTGAGTGATTTTCAGCGCGAAAAACGCTGAACAGGGCCACAAACTGGAGCTAACATATTTATATGCCTGCTGGATATCATACATACGAGGCACCATTTGCAAATATGAAAACAGTATGCTGAAGGAGGCCAGAAATGTCTTTAATATTGGGGAGGTCTGGAACCCAGTATGTTGCCACGGTAACAATACGTTTAAGCTCATATTTCGTTGCACCTTAAGTAGAACCTTCCTGCAAAGAATCAAACATTTCTGTTACAAATTGGCCGAGATATCTTCTTTTATCATATTTGATCAAAATTTGGTTGAGTATATGACGTCATCACTTGGTTAATTTGCATATAAAAACTTGAATATCTCTGGAACAAAAAGAGATATTTGAAAAAAGTAAACGGCATTTTTATTCTCATACAGACTACTTATTTATGTTTTAAAATGGCGTCAATAGGAAACATGCGATTTTTGTCATAGTACCACTTTAAAGAATGTTGCTCCCGGGAAATATGTAACGCTGCTTTTATCTTGACCTGGAATTTTGTTGTCGCATGATCTATAACTGGACAACATTCAGCAGAGCAGGAATTACAGCATGCCTCGGATTGTTGAAGGTGTTGAAAGATATGTGAGG
>JAHPZR010053178.1:0-47108 GCA_019787425.1 Platygyra sinensis | reverse complement strand
CAAGATTTCAAGTAAGATTTTTGACGAGACTCACCGAGATATCAAAATCTTGGAGGCTAAAACATCTCACTGAGAAAACTGGAAGATATTTTAAAATGTCAACACTCCGATCCAGGTAAGCTAATCATAAATTCGTTGAGTGAAGTAGTTTCTAGCAGGCAAAACAAACACACTGAAATACAACTCCTGACTACATGTCAAAAACAAGCAGATTTATTGACAGATAAGAGGGTCCGTCAAGTACAGTTCAAAAAAACTTAACAGTTTCAGACATGTCCACCTTCAGTTCACATTTAGCTACCTTTAATGAGAGGAAAATCGTTTTTGCTGAAACTAGAAATAGAGGAAAACTAACCTTTATCCTTGGGTCGACTCACGTCCTTTACCTCAAGCAAACAAGAATAATTAACCTCAGATGTATACATCTGTTAGCCGCAAAGAAGGGAAGAAAATTTTGTTTGGCTTGACTACAACCTCATCTCAAAGCGAATGTCTTAAAAAGGTTCATCTTCATCAACTGCTCAAGTTTTTGCACTTTGCTAAAAATTGTTCCGTGTACACAGACTTCAACCGTTGCAGGTCGTGACAAAAACAGTTGTACAAGATGTTTACAAATCCTCTTGAGATTGCTCACTTTCGTGACGGAAAACGTAAGAAATTAGTTAAACCGTATTTCCTTTTCTTGAACAAAGCAGCTCATTTCATCGTAACTAAGTCCCTTTGTACTTTCAAAAACATCTAACAAACAGAACAAGCAAATTTCCCACAGCAAGAACTCTGAAGCCAACTCTCCTGTCAAGGATTGCGTGTACTTTACCCCACATGACTTAACACATCCAATCACAGTGCCTAGTTAATGATCTTGGCGGGAAGTCTTCCCCCGTCTAGTCTGTCTGCCGCTGGCGTTGCTCGAGGAAAAGTGAAGAAAACAAACACAAAATTTACCTCTACCTATCATGTAAACATGATCAAATAAAAATGAGAAATTATATGAAGAGGCGGGTTACCTCACCTACCTGGGATCCCCCACCTCCATGTAAACAGGCCCTTAAAAAGCGATCAGCACGCATCTATTCCTCGCCATTGATAATAAAGTCAGCTCGCTCCATTCAACTTTGTTAAATAGAATATTTTGGGAAATAAAACCGATCCATGTCAGAGCGTCTTTACTTCATTTTTTGGCTTTCCGCATTTAAAAAACGAACTGAAAAACAGAAAGCTTATGGTCAACCACAAAGCAGTTAAATTCAACACAGACAAATTATTAATTTCATCTGGGAATGATTGGGTTAATATTTCGGTAAATTTGTGTATTCCAAAATCTCGGCAAGATCTCAGCCAGATATTACTGTGATACGAAAAGAGTCAAGCTTTACGGCGGAGATCTTGCCGATCTCGGCGTGATGTAGAAAATCTCGCCGCTAACTCGATTGAGATTTGACAAAACCCACAAACATCATGGCGAGATCTCTACAAATCTTGGTGAGATCTTGGTAATCTCGGTGAGATGGAGGATATCTCGCCACGATCTCACCGAGATTTAGAATCTCGCAAACATCATGGCGAGATCTCTACTATCTCGGCGAGATCTCGGTTATTCCTGCGAGATCTCGGCAATCTCGGTGAGAAGGAAGATATCTCACCGCAATCTCGCCCAGATTTAGAATCTAAAGAACATCATGGCGAGATCTCGGCGAGATCTCAGATAATAAAAATTTTTGCACGGGTTGTTTATTAATGAAAGCCCAAAGCTTATTAAAGGTGAATTGCCAACTATATTGTTCTCATGTTTTGATCATAATTACTCCTAATTGAATGAGCTATGAATATTGTTACAATCAACTTCTCGGCTACGCTTGTAAACAGCCAACTGGTTGGCCTCCCGCCAGTTGGGATTCTTAACCAAGTTATGTTTATTGTTACATTGACAAGTTTATTTGTTTTTATGACACTCTAATTTTGGAAATTGCTCTTAAACAACAGGGCTCGAGACTAACGGTAGCCAACTAACCACAGACTAGTAAAAATGCCATTTGGCTAGTTGTTTTTGCCCTTCACTAGCCATTTTGGCAAGCAAAAATTTGAGAGCACTGGAGCCCAGAGGAAGCCAAACAAAAGTTTGTTAAACGAAATTGAGTCAAAGTGTGCAGAATTTAAAACATTGGCTTGAATGAATACCATTACATATAATTTATTAGCCGAAACAAGAATCTTAAATGACTAAAATGCAAAAGAATGGTTGATTTTTTTTGTTTGTTTTTTCCCGTTAGTAAAAAGCAAGGAAAAACAAGTGAACTACTTACTACTAATGATAAGTCATGAGTGAAAAACATGTGGAACTTTAGATTTCATGCACACAGCATCTGGAGGTCACGTATGCTTTATGAAAATTTAAAAAAAATCGCAGTTCGAAAATTTGAATGATGCCTACATGATATTAATGCCTATGTCTTTAAACTTGTAAATAAAGTTAAGATGGAACGAATTATTGTGTTCAGAAATCTGAGGGTCCAACATAGGTTTGGGCGGGATGCGGTATGGGACTTAAAATCGAGGCGGAATGCAGGATACAAAGGAAATAGAAGCGGGATGCGGGATGAAATCATCCTCTCGGGACCGGAAACGCAGTTTTTCACGGTCAGGATGCGGGATATTTTGAAATCGATGGCGGGATAGAGGATCACAAAAATCATTTCATGACCAGAAAAAAACACCGAATAATGATCATTTATATGAGAGGAATAATAACTTGTGTATTTCCGGTTTACCGGTGACATACAATCAATGCGTCCTTGTCCTAGACAATTCGATTCGTTTTTGTTAAGTCCGCAGAACTCACTTAAACCTCGGGTTTTAACCTACAGTAACAATTTGCAAAGATTCGTCTTCCCTTCTTGAGACGGACAAGAACAGAACACTGGTATCACCAGGGACCTGCTGATCAAAATTTCAACTTCTTCAATTTGTTTAACGTTTGAATAGCGCATTCCACTTTGAGATGTATGCCTATCAATTTGCTGTTAGCCATCTACAGACCTGATCAGGGTGACACAAAATCGCCAAGCCAGATGTCGAAACCTGACTCATGGTAAATAAAGTACTTCCGCACAGAATGGTTTCAACGGTGTGGTCTACCCAATGTAAGTAAATTTTCCCAATTTCAAAAATTATTTTAAGTTGCAAATAAGCTTCTCCGTTTTACACATTCTGACTTAATTCGCGGAAAGGGGTTGTATCACATTTATCAGTTTTTTAATATTCTTTTCTTATCATAATTTTACGGACTCCAAATTCAAATTTGTAAAATTACAAATTAAAAGATAGAGTTTAATAACACAAAGAACATAGATGATTTCTAAGCATTATGTACCTCTTGCTTCACACAAAAAGGCCTAAACTAGAAAACCCTCGGGCCGACGTTTTTCAAGTTGTCATTCTATTTTGACCCTCCGCACTTCATTGCAGGTTTTAAGTTCTTATTTCCGGTATATTTCCTTTTGTTCGAAAGCAGTACAAAGTGTTCTCGATCCATTTTAAGACTAGTCTGCCAGTAACGTTTACATCAATTGCATGTTGACAAGTACAAGCAGGCGAGATCGGGATGAAAACGTTTCGTTGGGCGAGATGGCGGGATGAAGCAAAAAAAAGTGGTGGGAAGCGGGATGGACAAAGCCTATGTTGGACCCTCAAATCTTGGACCAGCATTTTGAGAGAAAAGAAATGTCTTGCGACAGCGAGGTGCGAAGTTCTGTGAGAAATTCTTACGGAAGCAAAAACTTTGGTTTTCGTTGTTGTGCGACAGCTATAATAATATTATAACGTCGATGCCTAAAGCCCACTGTTTGCAACGTGTAGATTTAAGGATGTTTCGCACCCAGGTAGAAAATGATAAGATTGTATTAAAATGTAAAAGAAAATCAGGGGTCACTGAACTTGTTCTGGAGATAAGGCGTATCACAGACCATACCATTTCCAGGATTATCAGTCACTCGAGGCGACTCTGGCTGGATTCATTACTATCGGCATATATTTAAATTGAAGAATCATATTTTAAGTTATGTGTGTTTAACGCAGCAAATATAGGCCTATTTGATAGATCTTTGCTACGTAGGTCATTAAATCAGGTAGAATTAGCCTTAAAAAATGCAACTTCTAAGTCACATACACCTGTATCCATGTACCAATTCGACCCTATGTGAATAGTATATGAGAAATAATTAAAACTTTCCACATACAGATTTTTTTGTTTTTTAGTATAATGGAGAGAATCAGAAAATGAAGTGATCTGCTGAAAAAAAAGTGGGGGTCACTGAGCATCCAAGTTAACGTGAAGGTTAAATGTAATAATGTACATGTAATTGGCCAATCCCCATTGGGGCTTTGCAGGACCAGTGTAACAATAAAGTTAACATAACTTGGTTAAGAATCCCAACTGGCGGGAGGCAAACCAGTTGGCTGTTTACAAGCGTAGCCGAGAAGTTGAAATCTGGACTACCAAGAACAACATCAGGTAGTGGTCAGAATGGGATTTGAACCCGTGACATATGGATTTCAAATCCGGCGCGCTTACCACTCAGCCACGCTGCCTCCCTAGTTTTTGACTTTCAACTTGGTGCGCGCGCTTAAAATACATGACGTGGCACACCGCGCACTAGAGATGCACATACAGTAGCAATGAAAAGTTTGTCTTGAGCCCTGTAGCAAGAAACTTTCAATAGGTCAACAAAGTTGGTAAGATGTTTTGCCAAGTAGTAAAGTACATATAATAGAATGTACTTTAAAGACTTAACTGTTATCTTCATTGTGTGCAACAGATGTTTAGCAGACTTTCAATTTGAAAAGTTCCTGGCTAAAGGAGGTTTTGGTACAGTGTTTCAAGCCAAGCACAATGTGGACAGCTGTTCTTATGCCATCAAAAGGATTGGACCTTTGCGGTATGCAATTTTGAAGTACAAATTTTTATTTCTTTTGACATTTCAATTTTCCATTCGAATTTAATTCAAATAGTGGTTCAGTTGACAAATACATATACACGTAACGCAAAAAACAACCTTGCATAATATAAATAATGATGATAAGAAAATATTGGTCAAACGTCTGGTTGACAAACTACCTCTCTTAAGTGACCACCTCTCCTTAGCAACCTGTTTTCCAAAATACCAAAAGTTTCCCTGCCTTATCACTATAATAATTTGAAACCTGTTGTGAATGACCACCTCTAGCCAGCAACCGCGACCACTTTTAGAGCTAAAAAATTGCAATTTTCTTTGTATTAAACAGATAATGAAGTTTTATTTAGATAGTAAGGTATTGTAACATTATTGCAATCTTGAGTAGTACAAGAGAGAAAGTAGCAAGTAGCAGAGCTTTCTCAAAATTGACTTTTCACGTGATTAAAACAATTAAAACGTGGGGTAAGTCGATGTACTAGTCACCATATGCTAATGAAAATGATTCAATATGGTCTAAGTTCTTGTAAGCCACCACCTCCATAAGCGACCATACAGGCTTGACATTTTGGATGGTCACACCGGTAGGTTCAACTGTACAAGAAATTTTCTTAATTAATTTTGTTGTAACTGCTGGCTGTGATGTTTTTTTTCCTCCAGTGATGAGGATTTAGAAGTCATTAAGCGTGAAGTGACGGCATTAGCCAACCTTGAACATTCTGGAATAGTACGATATTACAACTCCTGGTTTGAAGATCCACCTTCTGGATGGAAGTATGAAACTGACGCTTCAGGCTCGCAACATGGGTAGGAATACAATAACTGTATGCAAACCATGAATTGAAACTAAAGCCGGTTCAACCAGTCACAGTCAACAATGAATTCCAAAGACAAACTACAGTGTAGCTTAATTTGTGAAGAAAGAAATTGGTCTTCTTATTGCTTTCATATTTATCACTGAAAAAGTTCTCTCAGTCATCTCTGTGCCACTGTTCCAATAATTTTGGTGAAAAATTTGTACTCAAATTTGTATTCATTGTTCAATTTTGTTTCGGACGCTCGCACAAAAATGCTCTTGTCAATATTTTTTCTTCCAGCTTCTACTGTGGACAGATAATTACTTGCTTCAAATGTTTCAATGGCCTCGCACCTAAATATCTCGTAGATAAATTTACTAAACGCTCCAGCATCCATACCTGCCACACCGTAATCGCGACTTATTTCATATACCACTTTATAGAACTGCTACCGGTCAATGCACATTTGCATATAGAGGAACTAGTACATGTATTTGGAACAATTTAGATAATGATATAAAGCCATGCGTTTTCTTGCAGTCTTTCAAGCAAGCTATAAACGGGCAACTTTCAGAGCAATTCCTTTCATAAGTTTTTTACGTTTTTGTTCTTATTCCTACATTTATTATTTATAATTTGAACAGTTTAGTATTTAATGTATTCATGTTATTGTAAATAGGGTCTGAAAAACCTCTTGAGGATGATTCTATTAAAGTGATTTGATTTGATTTGATAAAGCATGTAGTCTGATTTTGAGAAATTGGCATGTGTAAATCAGCATGGTCTCCAATGTTTTAGCTAATAACCCTTTAGTGCCCAAGGGGTCTCCCTTTGACGAGTAAAATTGTCTGGCGTTAGGCAGAGTAAAAATCTATAAGTCACTATTGGGCATTAAAGGGTTAAAATATCAAGATGAATATTAAAATGTTGCAGATAAATATCTTAACTTCTTTGCTGCCCAATTGCTGTACCAAAGTCGATAACCCTTTGAGAAATTGAACAGGCTACTCAAATCGACCAGCAAATACAGGCAGTAATTATAACTTTGAAAACTGGTCAATAGCACGCAGACATTCACTGCTTTTACCACTCGCCCTCAGAGCTACCTGTCACTGAGGTCTACCAATCTGTTGTTACATGCACTTGCCAGGGCCAAAAATTGGCAGTCGCATAGTCGCCAGTGACGATTTAAAATGGACCAGGGCCACCAAAAGTTAAGGTTTGAACGCCTGATGTGCAACTGTGGACGACCTTTCTCTTTGTTTAATCGGACGACCTTTCTCTTTGTTTCTTTGCCTGGACTCTAAGATTATCCGTTTTAATAAATTTTTAGTCCTGAAGTAGATATTCCGAACCGTTTTAACACTGAATTCACAAGCGATCCACATGCACAGCATATGTATGCCTGAATTTTTGAAAACAGGGTTAGCAAAGATAAGGACTCATTCAACTACTTGGCAATTAAAAAAAATAAAATTCATCCAAAGGCCAATAAAAAAGCCCATATCTGACGCCGGGCAGTAAGTTTATGGTCCCTAGAAGCATTCCCATCAGTCGAAGTTTAAAATGACGCAAATTTTAGAACGTTTAGTCAGTAACCTGACTTCCGGCGAAGTTTCAAAGTGGCATCATTTCAGTCTAGAAATTTTTAACTCGAGTTCGCTGCAGTGATAGAGTGCCTGGTTAAGGCTTACATAGCAACTTATATAGTCAGCAAAACACAACTTTTTTCACGGTCCGATAAACAACAGGATTTCGCATGGAATAGACAACAAACTGAATGAAACATAGTGCACAACTTGCCACCTTGTCTGCACAAAGACTTGCCTATGGTTCAATGCCATTAAACTAGACCTAGTTCCAATTGTCCTGAGTCGAGAAATGCTTTTTCCAAGGTACGATCAGCTATTAGCTTTACACCGATGTAACAATATGAATGCCTGGCACAGAGTATTTTGGCGAAACCGCACTTAAACAAGGCATCACATACCTGTCAACACCATGCAGAAATAACACAATCACACACTTTCGCTGCACTGGTTCAGGCTTACATAACAACCTAAATAGTCAGCACAACCATACTGTTTTTGCAGCTCGATAAACAACAGGATTTCGCATAGAATTGATTTCTACATTTCAGCATAAAAGACGCCGTTACGGGACATTTCAACCCAATATCTGTCTGTATTTCCAAAAACATACCTAGAGAATTTGACTTGTCACTGATAATCTTGGTACAATTCTCTCCTAGAGCTAGCTCTCCACAAGGCTTATCGACTAGCTCAAATAAAAGGAACTAACTGTTCTGTATGGGCCTTTGAGGCCAGGAAGACTAAATTCACCATGTTTTCATTGAATCACGAATTGTACAATTTAATTAACAGTGATTTAAAATGAAATTCGAGTCTAAATAAACGTGAACGTACAGATATCAAATTGACAGCGGAGAGCTGATCTATAGCATTCTAAAGGCCTAAATCGTCCTGAATGGACTGACCAAGAGCTTCCTACATGGAGAATCAATTGAACTTCAAACAAACTCGGACATAATAAATTGCCAAATGTTGTCAGCAAGTCAATTATCGACCGGAAACCACAACAAGAAATCTCGCCCGCGGTAGCAAATTACAGACATGCCTGATAGGTAGCTAGGCCGAAAACGCCTGAAATTGATAAAACAGGGAAATGAAAGGTTTAGTCACGATCGTTCAGCCTTTGACATGCTTTCCTTTGCTCTGTTCGTGGCCATGTTTCGCTCGCAAATAGCAATGTCCTGGATGTACTTCGTTTTCCACGAGCGGGAAAGGTAGGACGTCATCTCTACAAGATTTTTTTTTAAGACTTAGCCCCATCAAACTTTAGGCCAAATAACGCCAACAGCAGCTTGAATGTCTACTCCATTGCACGTCTAAGCCCTAAATTGATGTGGCTAAGGCTCTTTGCTGTCTAAAGCAAGCACAACATTATCGCCACATGCAACGGTCCAAACGGACTACCATTACGGGGCTAAATGACGTCTCGCGTCTAATGCATCTCAGGACGGCTTAATGTACGATAATGGACGACGCTTGCTAGCAAATCGTTAGACTTGCACCTTCATTGGACTTAATGATGTCCTAAGGTAGACTTCCTTTAGACAGCAGTTATAGAAAGCTAATTGAACAACGCTGCGTCCGAGATACCTCGTGAACTAATATTCAGCCGAGTGTAGCCTGGGTAAAACTTAATGCCGATTGGATAAGGGGCAAAGGGGGGTGGGGGTTGTGCTAAATAAAAAAAAAAGTAGATAACATTTCAGGCTAGGTCAGCTCTACAAGCTTCTGCCATTAAAGGAATACCCTCCTGCCATTAAAGGAATACCCTCCCCCTCCTTACCTAAATCGAGGTGTTTAAATCTGCGGGTACACTTTTGGAAATACAGACAGATATCACAGACGAATAAGTTACGTGACATTTCTGTTCAATAATTAGCACTGCACAATATCTAAAAGGAAACTGCTAAACGGCACCAAAACCAGCTCTAGGCGCACACTGATTTCAAATAACTCAGTGTCACTTGTATTAAAGAGAGAATTGTGAGAAGGGACAAAAAACATAGGGGCAGGCCGGGGCGGGTGTTGGGGGGAAGGGGGGTAGTTATGCCTACATCCACTTGAAAACAAATCCCTAACCAAAAAGCAAGCTAAAAACAAAAAGAAAAAACCGACATCAACAGTGAACAACAATGTAAACAAGCTAATATTAGACAGGGGAAGTTGGGAGAAGTTACACAAAAAGTTTAGGTTTGCCGACCCGGTTTTCTTAACTTCAGGTATATGTATATACGCCATTTTGATTTTGTGATTGCCACAGGACACTGGACTTACTAAGTCCGGCTCCTTCTTCATGTAGAAGACAAAGTACACCTCTCAAAAGAACGCTGCTCCACAAACCTATTGTCTTCATTGTTTTCCATGTTCTTTTGCCCTTTTGTCTTCTATTGTTGTACATCAGCTGTGTCTTCTACACCAAGTAAGAGCCGACCCAGAGTTTCACTCCCTGGTTGTGAGCCACCGCCACCAAAAAAGTGAAAAGTCAAGGACAATGTCTCCAAAAGTACTAAAAATTATGAAAAGAACAAAAGGCAGCCAGTGGTTCGATCTAGACAGTTGGAAACAAGGGAGAACATGGCTAGTTTTCGACGATAACACGCTGTTTTACTCTGTTTGCAAAAGGCTGCGGATGCGACAGTAAGTCACAGGAACAGTTTTACCTCTGGAAATTGGCATTTTAAGTTAGAGTCCGTAAAGTTGCACGAGGAATCGCAAATCAGCAAAAGTAATTGCAGCTGCAAAGAACCGTCCCTGTGAAACACCAGTTGTGGAATTTTTTAAGTTAACGCTCCGTCAAAAGCCACGAGGAGTTAATTCAAGTTTTCATTTTAAATAAGAAGAAATCAAGGGCTACTTCATTTTGGGATGGGCCACTAAGAATTCAAGGAAACTGGCCTGACTGGCCACCGAGCACAAAAGAGTTACTTTTAGCCCTGACTTGCATCATAATGCCCCAAGCGCTACACTCACGGTCACTGGACATAGCCCACCAGGGTCACCAGGGCATCGTAAAAACAAAACAGCTGTTTTGTTCCAGAGTGTGTTGGCCTGGGATTGACAAAGATGCAGAGCAAGCTACTGGTCCTGCTACGTCTCCTACCCCTGTCCAAATGTCCGAGCTGCCCACTCATCCTTGGCGTTCACTTCATATGGATATCTGTGGCCTATTTCCCACGGAGAAATGCTGTTTGTGGTGATAGACTAGTATTCCAGATATCCTGAGGTTGAAATCATGCGAAGCACAACCACACTATCTGTAAGTCTATCCCTGGAAAGGATATGTGCCACACATGGTCTCCCGGAGAAGATCACCTCAGACAATGGACCTTTCAGAGCCAGGAATTCAATGATTTCATGAAGAAAGGTATTATCCACCACAAAGTAACTCCACTTTGGCCACAAGCAAATGCCGGCTTGGTGGAATCATACATGAAACCTTTAACCAAAGCAGTTCACACAGCGCGGCTGGAAGGGCATGACTGGTGGCCCACCCTCTATCCTCTATCCAGTACTGAAAAGCAGCAACCTTGGATCAGCAGTGCAAAGCTAAAATGAAAGAATATGCTGATCGCACCTGCCGAGTGCAAGAATCCACCCTCAGTTGGCCAAACCGTGTTGATGAAACAAGAAAGTGTAACAAGTTCAGCACTCAATACAATCACAGACCATTTCGCGTCATTGCCCTTAACGGAACCGTGGTAACCGCTAAGAGAGCAGGCATCCTACGAACCTGTCACGTCTCATACTTCAAACCATACAATGGTCTGTTGCCTGACAATCGATCTTACGGAAATCTACAGTGTATGAAGAGGAAGAAGAGAGAGGAGATCCACAACCAGAGCATAGTGAACAGAGCAAGAACAACGTTACCCAGCACGCGAACGATGGTATCCCAATTATTACATCGAAGGACATGGCTGATTATGACTGGTTAAAAGCAAAAGGAACTACAATGAAAATGCAATTGATTTCTTGCGTAGTGCATACATAATGATTTCGTTGTTTTGTGTAATTTCTTTCTGAGAGAAAGAGAGGGATGTAGTGATTGCAATGACTGACATTACTAGATGTATAAATATTAAGCACTTAATTGATGGGGCTGAATCACATGTAATCAGATAATAAGGGAACAGCTAAGCAGAAGCAATTGGGCAATGTAAGATGAAGGTTTGAGGAATAAATATCAATCACAAGGTACAGTTTTAATTCATTACACCCCCCTTCCTCAGATGATTTTCCGGGTTGTGGGGTTCCAGGGGTACTGGGGAGAGGAGTACCCCCTCCCCACCAAAAATATGTAAACAATGGGGTTTCTTTGTTTTCAAATTTTGGGGTCTTGGGCGGTCTGTGTTTTCAAATTATCCTAATCTAATGTTCCAGAGAAAGTGTAAAAAGTAAAAAATGGAAACAGTAAAAGATATAAAAAATATAAATGCTAATATAATACCTACGCACCATCTGTTCCACCCAGCTTTACTTTCATGATTCTTACTAACAGACAGTAAAATTAAAGTACAAAACTATCGCAAAGAGAAATTTTGTGAAATAGGTAAAAAAATATACAGGGTAACTTTAGGTGCCTGAACACAGTTTTTGTGCATGCTCTTGCTAATGCATTTCAGCGCACGCACAAGTATTGCATAAAAACAACATGGCATCAATACAGCGATCATTTTATTAGCTTGATGTCCGCGCTATCTGTACTATTTTTTCTTCACAAATGAACACAATGTATTGATGGTTTTACTCATTTTATTACAAAGGTATGTTAGAAAAGGTAACAATGCAAAGAAACTCAGGTAGCTTTTCCTTTGTTGCTAAAAGAACCCAGTTAAATGCAGGGTATGCGTAGTAAGTCGAAAAAATTGTGGTTGAGTGAAAAATTGACTTCTCACAGATACACCTATTCCTCGAGGACCACTCAATAGAATTTCACGAAATTTGGCATGAAAATACTTTAGGAAATAAGTAACTGAGGGATTGAAAAAAATTGAACTTTAACAAAGGAAATTCAAGAACACCAGTGAACCTTCAACAAGGGATAATTAAGGATCTGTTTGTTAAATCATTATTAAAATCTATGCGCTAACTTGTGAGTATCGTTACAAGCTTGTGGCATGTAAATTACAAAGAAAAATTAAAGACGAGATTTTCTGCAAATAAACAAAACCGATTTTAAATACCTGTTTATATTTAATCATGTTGCCTTGGCAATAGCACATACGTCAGCTTAATTATCAAAGAGTTAAAGTTTGTGTTGTTAACTTGCTTGCTGCCATTTTTGGTGACCAAAGGATCAAGGGTTTTTAGAGAAAAAGTTTAATGAAAGAGAGGTATCAAAAACTGTGTTCAGCCACCTCAAGGAAGGATTAGCCAATCTGTTACACAATTGTAAACTAAAAAAAATTACCAGAATTTGATGCAACGCAAAAAAGACACGACATTAAATGCCCAAAAAGTCCCGTTGGTGCAAATTATACATTGGCCGCTGTGGTATTATTTGGTATGATTATGGAGCTTTTAGTGAGTTCATGTAGATGTAACTGTACACTTAAATGGTAACTACAGGGCTCCAAATTACCTCTTTTATTCGAGAGCCAGCTTGCGACTAACAGAAAAATTTCGGTTGCCAACTTATTTTATATAATATTATAACGGAATTTTATGTTACTTTGCATGCAAGGAAAGTCACAATTGAAGAGCGAAAACAATTTGAAACAACACGAGTAACACCTAGTCATAAAGTTACCATTGTTCTCAGGTGATATGTCTCTGGTCCGAAGCTGATGGTTGTCTCCATAGTCATTTTAAATGAAGCGAAGCATAATAGTTTTAAGTCCGTGGTTTTCTTTGTGAGACAAACACGGCCCGGGTCCTTGCATATTTTCCCTTTGCTACTTCAATTCTTCAAACGCCATGCTTGGCCCAGGCCCCTACACAACCACATTGCTCGTACCAGTCTCCGACCAGGAGAACAAGCCGCTGAAACAATATGGCGCACTGTAAACATAGTATCAAGAATGTGTCGAAATACGGAACAGAAAGGTGAGATGTATACCATCTACCATGTCTGATTGATTTCCTAATAAAAAGCTTCAAAAAAAGTTGTGATGTAGTTTTCTTTAGTTATCAGACAAAACAGGAGTCGCCAGCTGGGACCACTTCTGAAAATTTAGTCGCCAATGCTCAATATTTGGTCGCATTGGTGCCCAGTGAATTGCAATTTCAAGCCCTGTAACTGGCTCATTATGTTTCTATATTTTGTTAAAAGGATGTCAAGCTGTGAATCGTCAGAACCATTGTCAACTGATTTAGAAAGCATAAAGACTGAACCAGAAGCTGATGAACTAACCGGTAAGGTTATAAATTAGTTAACACATAATTGAAGGTTTGGTTGAAAAAGGGCATGAGGTTTTTTTCTCAGAAGTGAACTTTGTCAGAAACGCTCCAAATTTCGCATGTAATTTTGTTTAGGTGCGTTAAAGAATGTTCTGTATGTTTTCTTGGTGAAGAAAATATTACGTATGCAAAAAGCCTGTATTTTGTGGTCATGTCAGCACGTGACCGCAAAGACACTTAAAATCCAGGAACATCTTGATCTTTAGCAAGGTGCAACCTTAAAAAGTGTTGATGTCAGGTAAAAAAAAGGTTAAAATTTTGATCGCACATTAACCTGCGACCGCAAAGACATTAATTTCACTCAAATTACCGCTCGAAACTAGGGTTGGCATTGAAGGTTAGGGTCAAGGTTACGGGTCGAGGTTAGAGTTAACGTTCAGTGTTAGGGTTATTGCTTAGGGTTAAAGCTAGCGCTCAGGTTAGGTTTATTGCCTAGGGATAGTGCTAGCGCTTAGTGTTAGGGTTAGGGCTAGTGCTTAAGGTTAGCGCTTGCGCTTAGTGTTAGGGTTAGGCCTAGCACTTAGCGTTAAGGTTAGTGCTAGCGCTTAGTGTTAGAGGTAGCGCTTCGGATTAGGTTAGAGTTAAGGTCAGGACACGCTAGGGTTAGCGCAGTGTTTGGCCAGCGAAAACAATCTCGACTTTTGAAATCTATTGCATAAATTGATACCTAAATCAACTCAATGAGTAGTGCCCAGAAAGAGAGGTTGAAAGTTTTTGCAAATCGGCTATGTCAGTGATCGATTTAAATGTTTTTATGTGAAATTATTTTTTTTTTGGTACAAAATTGCTTGTTCTGTGAGATGATTATTTCTGACGACACAGAAAGAGGAAGCCTTAAGCTAACACGCTGCTGATGCTGAAAAAAAGCGCATGAAGCTTAAAATTTATCAGCAAAGGAACGCTGAAATACAAAGCAAAACTTACATTTCAGCTGAAGTTTTCTTCTTGCTAACCTGCGATCAGGCGTTCTGTCTTTTTTCGGTTTTTGCTTCAGTTCGCGGCGGGTTCGACCCTATTGTAATCCAAAGTAATCATCTGCTTAGAAATCCAGGAGACACACTCACAGAACGCTTGCTTGCCAATTTAACCGACCTTTGGCTTCTGTTTGGCTCGTAAAAATGGCTTTTGAATCTGTTTTCTGAACACAGGTCAAATTCAACGACTGTGCTGCCTGGCCTTTCTTGCCAGTTCCCAGCCATGTCTGAGTCACGCTAAGACGCGCTATAAGTCACGCGCACAATGGTCAGGGCCCTTTACGTATATCAGATTATTATGGGATATCCCAGAAATTTTTGGAGCGGAGGATGTTGGATGGCTGATTTGAAGAAAATAATAAGAGCAGTTCTAATTTCCAAAACTGACACACGCCAAAATTTGGCAAATGAGCCATAAGTCCACGACGGATGCTTTGGTTTGGAAGAAGAAGCGTTTCTAGACCCTACCACCTGCCTCACTTGTTCCTCAATGGCCAAGTTAAGGGCATACTTAAACCATGATCTCGGAACAAAAACACACCTTGGTTCTTTGAGGCATGCTGGTGACTCAAAGAGGGTTAAAGGCTTAATGATGCCAGATCTCCTACCAGGCGGGCGCAAATATTCCTCGAATAAGCTTTGAATATCGGTGGAAATTACGAGCAAACTCTGCTTAATTAACAGGTTAAAGCTCTGAATTTGTGTTATCGAAGGAATCGATGCTTTGCGCGCCAAAAGCTGACGTCACAATTCCAGCTAAAAAACACATCAAGCCCAGATCCTTCCTAACGATTAAAAACGGTGATTCAGTTACACAAAGATAAATAGATATCTTGGTTTTTGAAAGAAGTAGAGAAACAGAATGGAAAAAAAAATAGGACCGACCTCGGCCTTGTATCGAGCTGGCGTCACGACAAAACAAACTCGAATCCGGACCATTCAGCGCTTTATCCACTTGTGCTAATGAAGCAGTAGTAAGAGATTCAGGTATTATAGTGCCTCCGTGGTTTAGGGAAAGAAAAGGCTTCTTTTGTTTTTCGTTCAACGAAAGGTCCCCAGAGGATGCCCTTAGAAAAATGTGTTTTTTCGCATATGTAATATCTCAAAAAGGAAGCAAACTTCAGGGAAAAAACATGCAGAAATTTGTTTGACCCACATAAACAAAACTGCGTGCGAAATGTGGAGCGTTTCTGACAAAGTTCGCTTTGGAGTAAAAAACCTAATGCCCTTTTTCCACCGAACCCTTCAATTATAAGATGGTCATGCTAAAAAGAAGAGTTTTGATGTACTGTACATGATTTTATAGTTTTGTTATTCAACATACATCCCAGCCTTACCCCAGTAAAAATATAGGCGTGATCACAATGCGTTATCTAGGGTAGAAGCGTGATCAGGTTGTGATCTCATTGTGATCACGGCATGATTACAGAAAGAACTTTAGTAGCTGTGACAAACAACTTTTGACCCTAATCACGCAGCGTAGTCATTGTAAAAGACTTTTTCTGTGATCACAACGTGATCACAGCATGATCACGCCATGATCACAGAGAAAATTAGTCGTGATCAGAAAACTTTTGACCAACAACACTGTGATCACAGTAGAAAGAATAGGCGTGATGACAAATTGCAAAGTGCAATCAGGGAGAAAAACGTTACTTTGGACTTATGATCACAGAGTAACTAAAGTCTGATGATAGAAATGGTTCACTGGCCAAAAACGACTCCTGCTGGTGAAGATAGGAAAACTTTGACCTTCAAAGCTTTGCTCTAACAAGTACGTTTTCCAAAGACCCCCTTTTCTGTGTGAAAGCAGGAGAGGGTCTCTATAGATTTATTTATTTATTTATTTTTCATTTTCCACTTCCACTTTACATACAAGAATACAAAATGTTTAGTAAAATATGTACAGTGAAAGAAAGAAGAAGTGGAAAGGGCAAAATATAGTAAACTAATTATATGCCCTTTAATTAACTACATTTGTTTTAGGATAAAAAGTAGACTAGAGAGGAAAAAGTAAATGCATAGTAAATAAAGATATAATGTTGGAATTGTCAATACTGAGCAAAATAAAACTGGTAAAGTGCTTTTTTAAATAGTTTTCTAGGTGGCTTATTGTGTATAGGTAGGGGAATATCATTCCAATAATAGCATCCTAAAATAGTTGGACAAAATTTTCTTATATTTATTCTGAAAGATTCTGGATTTAGGTGTTGTAAGGATGATAGATCTCGCTTAGTAGAGGGTGATTTTCTATTAAATGCCATTTAGGGTTAGGAATTTCTAGGAACGAAGATGTGAATTTTAATGGTAATTGGAACGTGGAATTCGTAAGAATTCCTAGCTTTTCTAAACACTGCTTTGTGCGGGTTGAAAATTCCTGGGAGTTCCTAGGAATTAGTTGACCCTGGAGAAATTGAATTAAAATTCCTAGGAATTACTCAGAATCCTTAGGAATTATTAGGAATTCCTACGAATTCACAGAAGTCAGTGAAAAAACTTTGAGCCAAAATATACCAGTCAAATGTTAATAAGAAATACATAATTCCAGAGTAGCCCTTATGGTTATTCCAGGCAGCTAGTACTCCAATTTTACTTTTAATTATTTCATTCAATTTTGTAACTTTTTTGTTTAAAGCAGGTATGAATGTGAGTGCAAATAAAGATTGTTGTTGTTGTTAGTAGTAGAATAGCTTTAAAGTAGAAAAATAGGGGGTAATCTGGATCAGGTTTAGTGATCCTAGATCACTCAAGTCATGGTGCATCATTACCCAGGAGCTGATGAAATACACTGCAGCCTTCAAAGCAAAATTGTTACAGTAAATGTGTTTATATTGTTGTTTTGCTTGTTATTTCACGTTTTTATGACTCTGGGCTTTTGACACAGCTTTTTAAGTATTACAGGTAGCACTGCTGTTTGATTGTACCTACCACATTTGCAATTTCATCAGCTCCTGGGTAATGATGCACCATGACTTGAGTGATCTAGGATCACTAAACCTGATCCAGATTACCCCCTATTTTTCTACTTTAAAGCTATTCTACTACTAACAACAACAACAATCTTTATTTGCACTCACATTCATACCTGCTTTAAACAAAAAAGTTACAAAATTGAATGAAATAATTAAAAGTAAAATTGGAGTACTAGCTGCCTGGAATAACCATAAGGGCTACTCTGGAATTATGTATTTCTTATTAACATTTGACTGGTATATTTTGGCTCAAAGTTTTTTCACTGACTTCTGTGAATTCGTAGGAATTCCTAATAATTCCTAAGGATTCTGAGTAATTCCTAGGAATTTTAATTCAATTTCTCCAGGGTCAACTAATTCCTAGGAACTCCCAGGAATTTTCAACCCGCACAAAGCAGTGTTTAGAAAAGCTAGGAATTCTTACGAATTCCACGTTCCAATTACCATTAAAATTCACATCTTCGTTCCTAGAAATTCCTAACCCTAAATGGCATTTAATAGAAAATCACCCTCTACTAAGCGAGATCTATCATCCTTACAACACCTAAATCCAGAATCTTTCAGAATAAATATAAGAAAATTTTGTCCAACTATTTTAGGATGCTATTATTGGAATGATATTCCCCTACCTATACACAATAAGCCACCTAGAAAACTATTTAAAAAAGCACTTTACCAGTTTTATTTTGCTCAGTATTGACAATTCCAACATTATATCTTTATTTACTATGCATTTACTTTTTCCTCTCTAGTCTACTTTTTATCCTAAAACAAATGTAGTTAATTAAAGGGCATATAATTAGTTTACTATATTTTGCCCTTTCCACTTCTTCTTTCTTTCACTGTACATATTTTACTAAACATTTTGTATTCTTGTATGTAAAGTGGAAGTGGAAAATGAAAAATAAATAAATAAATAAATCTATAGAGACCCTCTCCTGCTTTCACACAGAAAAGGGGGTCTTTGGAAAACGTACTTGTTAGAGCAAAGCTTTGAAGGTCAAAGTTTTCCTATCTTCACCAGCAGGAGTCGTTTTTGGCCAGTGAACCATTTCTATCATCAGACTTTAGTTACTCTGTGATCATAAGTCCAAAGTAACGTTTTTCTCCCTGATTGCACTTTGCAATTTGTCATCACGCCTATTCTTTCTACTGTGATCACAGTGTTGTTGGTCAAAAGTTTTCTGATCACGACTAATTTTCTCTGTGATCATGGCGTGATCATGCTGTGATCACGTTGTGATCACAGAAAAAGTCTTTTACAATGACTACGCTGCGTGATTAGGGTCAAAAGTTGTTTGTCACAGCTACTAAAGTTCTTTCTGTAATCATGCCGTGATCACAATGAGATCACAACCTGATCACGCTTCTACCCTAGATAACGCATTGTGATCACGCCTATATTTTTACTGGGGTAAGGCTGGGATGTATGTTGAATAACAAAACTATAAAATCATGTACAGTACATCAAAACTCTTCTTTTTAGCATGACCATCTTATAATTGAAGGGTTCGGTGGAAAAAGGGCATTAGGTTTTTTACTCCAAAGCGAACTTTGTCAGAAACGCTCCACATTTCGCACGCAGTTTTGTTTATGTGGGTCAAACAAATTTCTGCATGTTTTTTCCCTGAAGTTTGCTTCCTTTTTGAGATATTACATATGCGAAAAAACACATTTTTCTAAGGGCATCCTCTGGGGACCTTTCGTTGAACGAAAAACAAAAGAAGCCTTTTCTTTCCCTAAACCACGGAGGCACTATAATACCTGAATCTCTTACTACTGCTTCATTAGCACAAGTGGATAAAGCGCTGAATGGTCCGGATTCGAGTTTGTTTTGTCGTGACGCCAGCTCGATACAAGGCCGAGGTCGGTCCTATTTTTTTTTCCATTCTGTTTCTCTACTTCTTTCAAAAACCAAGATATCTATTTATCTTTGTGTAACTGAATCACCGTTTTTAATCGTTAGGAAGGATCTGGGCTTGATGTGTTTTTTAGCTGGAATTGTGACGTCAGCTTTTGGCGCGCAAAGCATCGATTCCTTCGATAACACAAATTCAGAGCTTTAACCTGTTAATTAAGCAGAGTTTGCTCGTAATTTCCACCGATATTCAAAGCTTATTCGAGGAATATTTGCGCCCGCCTGGTAGGAGATCTGGCATCATTAAGCCTTTAACCCTCTTTGAGTCACCAGCATGCCTCAAAGAACCAAGGTGTGTTTTTGTTCCGAGATCATGGTTTAAGTATGCCCTTAACTTGGCCATTGAGGAACAAGTGAGGCAGGTGGTAGGGTCTAGAAACGCTTCTTCTTCCAAACCAAAGCATCCGTCGTGGACTTATGGCTCATTTGCCAAATTTGGCGTGTGTCAGTTTTGGAAATTAGAACTGCTCTTATTATTTTCTTCAAATCAGCCATCCAACATCCTCCGCTCCAAAAATTTCTGGGATATCCCATAATAATCTGATATACGTAAAGGGCCCTGACCATTGTGCGCGTGACTTATAGCGCGTCTTAGCGTGACTCAGACATGGCTGGGAACTGGCAAGAAAGGCCAGGCAGCACAGTCGTTGAATTTGACCTGTGTTCAGAAAACAGATTCAAAAGCCATTTTTACGAGCCAAACAGAAGCCAAAGGTCGGTTAAATTGGCAAGCAAGCGTTCTGTGAGTGTGTCTCCTGGATTTCTAAGCAGATGATTACTTTGGATTACAATAGGGTCGAACCCGCCGCGAACTGAAGCAAAAACCGAAAAAAGACAGAACGCCTGATCGCAGGTTAGCAAGAAGAAAACTTCAGCTGAAATGTAAGTTTTGCTTTGTATTTCAGCGTTCCTTTGCTGATAAATTTTAAGCTTCATGCGCTTTTTTTCAGCATCAGCAGCGTGTTAGCTTAAGGCTTCCTCTTTCTGTGTCGTCAGAAATAATCATCTCACAGAACAAGCAATTTTGTACCAAAAAAAAAATAATTTCACATAAAAACATTTAAATCGATCACTGACATAGCCGATTTGCAAAAACTTTCAACCTCTCTTTCTGGGCACTACTCATTGAGTTGATTTAGGTATCAATTTATGCAATAGATTTCAAAAGTCGAGATTGTTTTCGCTGGCCAAACACTGCGCTAACCCTAGCGTGTCCTGACCTTAACTCTAACCTAATCCGAAGCGCTACCTCTAACACTAAGCGCTAGCACTAACCTTAACGCTAAGTGCTAGGCCTAACCCTAACACTAAGCGCAAGCGCTAACCTTAAGCACTAGCCCTAACCCTAACACTAAGCGCTAGCACTATCCCTAGGCAATAAACCTAACCTGAGCGCTAGCTTTAACCCTAAGCAATAACCCTAACACTGAACGTTAACTCTAACCTCGACCCGTAACCTTGACCCTAACCTTCAATGCCAACCCTAGTTTCGAGCGGTAATTTGAGTGAAATTAATGTCTTTGCGGTCGCAGGTTAATGTGCGATCAAAATTTTAACCTTTTTTTTACCTGACATCAACACTTTTTAAGGTTGCACCTTGCTAAAGATCAAGATGTTCCTGGATTTTAAGTGTCTTTGCGGTCACGTGCTGACATGACCACAAAATACAGGCTTTTTGCATACGTAATATTTTCTTCACCAAGAAAACATACAGAACATTCTTTAACGCACCTAAACAAAATTACATGCGAAATTTGGAGCGTTTCTGACAAAGTTCACTTCTGAGAAAAAAACCTCATGCCCTTTTTCAACCAAACCTTCAATTATGTGTTAACTAATTTATAACCTTACCGGTTAGTTCATCAGCTTCTGGTTCAGTCTTTATGCTTTCTAAATCAGTTGACAATGGTTCTGACGATTCACAGCTTGACATCCTTTTAACAAAATATAGAAACATAATGAGCCAGTTACAGGGCTTGAAATTGCAATTCACTGGGCACCAATGCGACCAAATATTGAGCATTGGCGACTAAATTTTCAGAAGTGGTCCCAGCTGGCGACTCCTGTTTTGTCTGATAACTAAAGAAAACTACATCACAACTTTTTTTTGAAGCTTTTTATTAGGAAATCAATCAGACATGGTAGATGGTATACATCTCACCTTTCTGTTCCGTATTTCGACACATTCTTGATACTATGTTTACAGTGCGCCATATTGTTTCAGCGGCTTGTTCTCCTGGTCGGAGACTGGTACGAGCAATGTGGTTGTGTAGGGGCCTGGGCCAAGCATGGCGTTTGAAGAATTGAAGTAGCAAAGGGAAAATATGCAAGGACCCGGGCCGTGTTTGTCTCACAAAGAAAACCACGGACTTAAAACTATTATGCTTCGCTTCATTTAAAATGACTATGGAGACAACCATCAGCTTCGGACCAGAGACATATCACCTGAGAACAATGGTAACTTTATGACTAGGTGTTACTCGTGTTGTTTCAAATTGTTTTCGCTCTTCAATTGTGACTTTCCTTGCATGCAAAGTAACATAAAATTCCGTTATAATATTATATAAAATAAGTTGGCAACCGAAATTTTTCTGTTAGTCGCAAGCTGGCTCTCGAATAAAAGAGGTAATTGGAGCCCTGTAGTTACCATTTAAGTGTACAGTTACATCTACATGAACTCACTAAAAGCTCCATAATCATACCAAATAATACCACAGCGGCCAATGTATAATTTGCACCAACGGGACTTTTTGGGCATTTAATGTCGTGTCTTTTTTGCGTTGCATCAAATTCTGGTAATTTTTTTAGTTTACAATTGTGTAACAGATTGGCTAATCCTTCCTTGAGGTGGCTGAACACAGTTTTTGATACCTCTCTTTCATTAAACTTTTTCTCTAAAAACCCTTGATCCTTTGGTCACCAAAAATGGCAGCAAGCAAGTTAACAACACAAACTTTAACTCTTTGATAATTAAGCTGACGTATGTGCTATTGCCAAGGCAACATGATTAAATATAAACAGGTATTTAAAATCGGTTTTGTTTATTTGCAGAAAATCTCGTCTTTAATTTTTCTTTGTAATTTACATGCCACAAGCTTGTAACGATACTCACAAGTTAGCGCATAGATTTTAATAATGATTTAACAAACAGATCCTTAATTATCCCTTGTTGAAGGTTCACTGGTGTTCTTGAATTTCCTTTGTTAAAGTTCAATTTTTTTCAATCCCTCAGTTACTTATTTCCTAAAGTATTTTCATGCCAAATTTCGTGAAATTCTATTGAGTGGTCCTCGAGGAATAGGTGTATCTGTGAGAAGTCAATTTTTCACTCAACCACAATTTTTTCGACTTACTACGCATACCCTGCATTTAACTGGGTTCTTTTAGCAACAAAGGAAAAGCTACCTGAGTTCTTTGCATTGTTACCTTTTCTAACATACCTTTGTAATAAAATGAGTAAAACCATCAATACATTGTGTTCATTTGTGAAGAAAAAATAGTACAGATAGCGCGGACATCAAGCTAATAAAATGATCGCTGTATTGATGCCATGTTGTTTTTATGCAATACTTGTGCGTGCGCTGAAATGCATTAGCAAGAGCATGCACAAAAACTGTGTTCAGGCACCTAAAGTTACCCTGTATATTTTTTTACCTATTTCACAAAATTTCTCTTTGCGATAGTTTTGTACTTTAATTTTACTGTCTGTTAGTAAGAATCATGAAAGTAAAGCTGGGTGGAACAGATGGTGCGTAGGTATTATATTAGCATTTATATTTTTTATATCTTTTACTGTTTCCATTTTTTACTTTTTACACTTTCTCTGGAACATTAGATTAGGATAATTTGAAAACACAGACCGCCCAAGACCCCAAAATTTGAAAACAAAGAAACCCCATTGTTTACATATTTTTGGTGGGGAGGGGGTACTCCTCTCCCCAGTACCCCTGGAACCCCACAACCCGGAAAATCATCTGAGGAAGGGGGGTGTAATGAATTAAAACTGTACCTTGTGATTGATATTTATTCCTCAAACCTTCATCTTACATTGCCCAATTGCTTCTGCTTAGCTGTTCCCTTATTATCTGATTACATGTGATTCAGCCCCATCAATTAAGTGCTTAATATTTATACATCTAGTAATGTCAGTCATTGCAATCACTACATCCCTCTCTTTCTCTCAGAAAGAAATTACACAAAACAACGAAATCATTATGTATGCACTACGCAAGAAATCAATTGCATTTTCATTGTAGTTCCTTTTGCTTTTAACCAGTCATAATCAGCCATGTCCTTCGATGTAATAATTGGGATACCATCGTTCGCGTGCTGGGTAACGTTGTTCTTGCTCTGTTCACTATGCTCTGGTTGTGGATCTCCTCTCTCTTCTTCCTCTTCATACACTGTAGATTTCCGTAAGATCGATTGTCAGGCAACAGACCATTGTATGGTTTGAAGTATGAGACGTGACAGGTTCGTAGGATGCCTGCTCTCTTAGCGGTTACCACGGTTCCGTTAAGGGCAATGACGCGAAATGGTCTGTGATTGTATTGAGTGCTGAACTTGTTACACTTTTCTTGTTTCATCAACACGGTTTGGCCAACTGAGGGTGGATTCTTGCACTCGGCAGGTGCGATCAGCATATTCTTTCATTTTAGCTTTGCACTGCTGATCCAAGGTTGCTGCTTTTCAGTACTGGATAGAGGATAGAGGGTGGGCCACCAGTCATGCCCTTCCAGCCGCGCTGTGTGAACTGCTTTGGTTAAAGGTTTCATGTATGATTCCACCAAGCCGGCATTTGCTTGTGGCCAAAGTGGAGTTACTTTGTGGTGGATAATACCTTTCTTCATGAAATCATTGAATTCCTGGCTCTGAAAGGTCCATTGTCTGAGGTGATCTTCTCCGGGAGACCATGTGTGGCACATATCCTTTCCAGGGATAGACTTACAGATAGTGTGGTTGTGCTTCGCATGATTTCAACCTCAGGATATCTGGAATACTAGTCTATCACCACAAACAGCATTTCTCCGTGGGAAATAGGCCACAGATATCCATATGAAGTGAACGCCAAGGATGAGTGGGCAGCTCGGACATTTGGACAGGGGTAGGAGACGTAGCAGGACCAGTAGCTTGCTCTGCATCTTTGTCAATCCCAGGCCAACACACTCTGGAACAAAACAGCTGTTTTGTTTTTACGATGCCCTGGTGACCCTGGTGGGCTATGTCCAGTGACCGTGAGTGTAGCGCTTGGGGCATTATGATGCAAGTCAGGGCTAAAAGTAACTCTTTTGTGCTCGGTGGCCAGTCAGGCCAGTTTCCTTGAATTCTTAGTGGCCCATCCCAAAATGAAGTAGCCCTTGATTTCTTCTTATTTAAAATGAAAACTTGAATTAACTCCTCGTGGCTTTTGACGGAGCGTTAACTTAAAAAATTCCACAACTGGTGTTTCACAGGGACGGTTCTTTGCAGCTGCAATTACTTTTGCTGATTTGCGATTCCTCGTGCAACTTTACGGACTCTAACTTAAAATGCCAATTTCCAGAGGTAAAACTGTTCCTGTGACTTACTGTCGCATCCGCAGCCTTTTGCAAACAGAGTAAAACAGCGTGTTATCGTCGAAAACTAGCCATGTTCTCCCTTGTTTCCAACTGTCTAGATCGAACCACTGGCTGCCTTTTGTTCTTTTCATAATTTTTAGTACTTTTGGAGACATTGTCCTTGACTTTTCACTTTTTTGGTGGCGGTGGCTCACAACCAGGGAGTGAAACTCTGGGTCGGCTCTTACTTGGTGTAGAAGACACAGCTGATGTACAACAATAGAAGACAAAAGGGCAAAAGAACATGGAAAACAATGAAGACAATAGGTTTGTGGAGCAGCGTTCTTTTGAGAGGTGTACTTTGTCTTCTACATGAAGAAGGAGCCGGACTTAGTAAGTCCAGTGTCCTGTGGCAATCACAAAATCAAAATGGCGTATATACATATACCTGAAGTTAAGAAAACCGGGTCGGCAAACCTAAACTTTTTGTGTAACTTCTCCCAACTTCCCCTGTCTAATATTAGCTTGTTTACATTGTTGTTCACTGTTGATGTCGGTTTTTTCTTTTTGTTTTTAGCTTGCTTTTTGGTTAGGGATTTGTTTTCAAGTGGATGTAGGCATAACTACCCCCCTTCCCCCCAACACCCGCCCCGGCCTGCCCCTATGTTTTTTGTCCCTTCTCACAATTCTCTCTTTAATACAAGTGACACTGAGTTATTTGAAATCAGTGTGCGCCTAGAGCTGGTTTTGGTGCCGTTTAGCAGTTTCCTTTTAGATATTGTGCAGTGCTAATTATTGAACAGAAATGTCACGTAACTTATTCGTCTGTGATATCTGTCTGTATTTCCAAAAGTGTACCCGCAGATTTAAACACCTCGATTTAGGTAAGGAGGGGGAGGGTATTCCTTTAATGGCAGGAGGGTATTCCTTTAATGGCAGAAGCTTGTAGAGCTGACCTAGCCTGAAATGTTATCTACTTTTTTTTTTATTTAGCACAACCCCCACCCCCCTTTGCCCCTTATCCAATCGGCATTAAGTTTTACCCAGGCTACACTCGGCTGAATATTAGTTCACGAGGTATCTCGGACGCAGCGTTGTTCAATTAGCTTTCTATAACTGCTGTCTAAAGGAAGTCTACCTTAGGACATCATTAAGTCCAATGAAGGTGCAAGTCTAACGATTTGCTAGCAAGCGTCGTCCATTATCGTACATTAAGCCGTCCTGAGATGCATTAGACGCGAGACGTCATTTAGCCCCGTAATGGTAGTCCGTTTGGACCGTTGCATGTGGCGATAATGTTGTGCTTGCTTTAGACAGCAAAGAGCCTTAGCCACATCAATTTAGGGCTTAGACGTGCAATGGAGTAGACATTCAAGCTGCTGTTGGCGTTATTTGGCCTAAAGTTTGATGGGGCTAAGTCTTAAAAAAAAATCTTGTAGAGATGACGTCCTACCTTTCCCGCTCGTGGAAAACGAAGTACATCCAGGACATTGCTATTTGCGAGCGAAACATGGCCACGAACAGAGCAAAGGAAAGCATGTCAAAGGCTGAACGATCGTGACTAAACCTTTCATTTCCCTGTTTTATCAATTTCAGGCGTTTTCGGCCTAGCTACCTATCAGGCATGTCTGTAATTTGCTACCGCGGGCGAGATTTCTTGTTGTGGTTTCCGGTCGATAATTGACTTGCTGACAACATTTGGCAATTTATTATGTCCGAGTTTGTTTGAAGTTCAATTGATTCTCCATGTAGGAAGCTCTTGGTCAGTCCATTCAGGACGATTTAGGCCTTTAGAATGCTATAGATCAGCTCTCCGCTGTCAATTTGATATCTGTACGTTCACGTTTATTTAGACTCGAATTTCATTTTAAATCACTGTTAATTAAATTGTACAATTCGTGATTCAATGAAAACATGGTGAATTTAGTCTTCCTGGCCTCAAAAGGCCCATACAGAACAGTTAGTTCCTTTTATTTGAGCTAGTCGATAAGCCTTGTGGAGAGCTAGCTCTAGGAGAGAATTGTACCAAGATTATCAGTGACAAGTCAAATTCTCTAGGTATGTTTTTGGAAATACAGACAGATATTGGGTTGAAATGTCCCGTAACGGCGTCTTTTATGCTGAAATGTAGAAATCAATTCTATGCGAAATCCTGTTGTTTATCGAGCTGCAAAAACAGTATGGTTGTGCTGACTATTTAGGTTGTTATGTAAGCCTGAACCAGTGCAGCGAAAGTGTGTGATTGTGTTATTTCTGCATGGTGTTGACAGGTATGTGATGCCTTGTTTAAGTGCGGTTTCGCCAAAATACTCTGTGCCAGGCATTCATATTGTTACATCGGTGTAAAGCTAATAGCTGATCGTACCTTGGAAAAAGCATTTCTCGACTCAGGACAATTGGAACTAGGTCTAGTTTAATGGCATTGAACCATAGGCAAGTCTTTGTGCAGACAAGGTGGCAAGTTGTGCACTATGTTTCATTCAGTTTGTTGTCTATTCCATGCGAAATCCTGTTGTTTATCGGACCGTGAAAAAAGTTGTGTTTTGCTGACTATATAAGTTGCTATGTAAGCCTTAACCAGGCACTCTATCACTGCAGCGAACTCGAGTTAAAAATTTCTAGACTGAAATGATGCCACTTTGAAACTTCGCCGGAAGTCAGGTTACTGACTAAACGTTCTAAAATTTGCGTCATTTTAAACTTCGACTGATGGGAATGCTTCTAGGGACCATAAACTTACTGCCCGGCGTCAGATATGGGCTTTTTTATTGGCCTTTGGATGAATTTTATTTTTTTTAATTGCCAAGTAGTTGAATGAGTCCTTATCTTTGCTAACCCTGTTTTCAAAAATTCAGGCATACATATGCTGTGCATGTGGATCGCTTGTGAATTCAGTGTTAAAACGGTTCGGAATATCTACTTCAGGACTAAAAATTTATTAAAACGGATAATCTTAGAGTCCAGGCAAAGAAACAAAGAGAAAGGTCGTCCGATTAAACAAAGAGAAAGGTCGTCCACAGTTGCACATCAGGCGTTCAAACCTTAACTTTTGGTGGCCCTGGTCCATTTTAAATCGTCACTGGCGACTATGCGACTGCCAATTTTTGGCCCTGGCAAGTGCATGTAACAACAGATTGGTAGACCTCAGTGACAGGTAGCTCTGAGGGCGAGTGGTAAAAGCAGTGAATGTCTGCGTGCTATTGACCAGTTTTCAAAGTTATAATTACTGCCTGTATTTGCTGGTCGATTTGAGTAGCCTGTTCAATTTCTCAAAGGGTTATCGACTTTGGTACAGCAATTGGGCAGCAAAGAAGTTAAGATATTTATCTGCAACATTTTAATATTCATCTTGATATTTTAACCCTTTAATGCCCAATAGTGACTTATAGATTTTTACTCTGCCTAACGCCAGACAATTTTACTCGTCAAAGGGAGACCCCTTGGGCACTAAAGGGTTATTAGCTAAAACATTGGAGACCATGCTGATTTACACATGCCAATTTCTCAAAATCAGACTACATGCTTTATCAAATCAAATCAAATCACTTTAATAGAATCATCCTCAAGAGGTTTTTCAGACCCTATTTACAATAACATGAATACATTAAATACTAAACTGTTCAAATTATAAATAATAAATGTAGGAATAAGAACAAAAACGTAAAAAACTTATGAAAGGAATTGCTCTGAAAGTTGCCCGTTTATAGCTTGCTTGAAAGACTGCAAGAAAACGCATGGCTTTATATCATTATCTAAATTGTTCCAAATACATGTACTAGTTCCTCTATATGCAAATGTGCATTGACCGGTAGCAGTTCTATAAAGTGGTATATGAAATAAGTCGCGATTACGGTGTGGCAGGTATGGATGCTGGAGCGTTTAGTAAATTTATCTACGAGATATTTAGGTGCGAGGCCATTGAAACATTTGAAGCAAGTAATTATCTGTCCACAGTAGAAGCTGGAAGAAAAAATATTGACAAGAGCATTTTTGTGCGAGCGTCCGAAACAAAATTGAACAATGAATACAAATTTGAGTACAAATTTTTCACCAAAATTATTGGAACAGTGGCACAGAGATGACTGAGAGAACTTTTTCAGTGATAAATATGAAAGCAATAAGAAGACCAATTTCTTTCTTCACAAATTAAGCTACACTGTAGTTTGTCTTTGGAATTCATTGTTGACTGTGACTGGTTGAACCGGCTTTAGTTTCAATTCATGGTTTGCATACAGTTATTGTATTCCTACCCATGTTGCGAGCCTGAAGCGTCAGTTTCATACTTCCATCCAGAAGGTGGATCTTCAAACCAGGAGTTGTAATATCGTACTATTCCAGAATGTTCAAGGTTGGCTAATGCCGTCACTTCACGCTTAATGACTTCTAAATCCTCATCACTGGAGGAAAAAAAACATCACAGCCAGCAGTTACAACAAAATTAATTAAGAAAATTTCTTGTACAGTTGAACCTACCGGTGTGACCATCCAAAATGTCAAGCCTGTATGGTCGCTTATGGAGGTGGTGGCTTACAAGAACTTAGACCATATTGAATCATTTTCATTAGCATATGGTGACTAGTACATCGACTTACCCCACGTTTTAATTGTTTTAATCACGTGAAAAGTCAATTTTGAGAAAGCTCTGCTACTTGCTACTTTCTCTCTTGTACTACTCAAGATTGCAATAATGTTACAATACCTTACTATCTAAATAAAACTTCATTATCTGTTTAATACAAAGAAAATTGCAATTTTTTAGCTCTAAAAGTGGTCGCGGTTGCTGGCTAGAGGTGGTCATTCACAACAGGTTTCAAATTATTATAGTGATAAGGCAGGGAAACTTTTGGTATTTTGGAAAACAGGTTGCTAAGGAGAGGTGGTCACTTAAGAGAGGTAGTTTGTCAACCAGACGTTTGACCAATATTTTCTTATCATCATTATTTATATTATGCAAGGTTGTTTTTTGCGTTACGTGTATATGTATTTGTCAACTGAACCACTATTTGAATTAAATTCGAATGGAAAATTGAAATGTCAAAAGAAATAAAAATTTGTACTTCAAAATTGCATACCGCAAAGGTCCAATCCTTTTGATGGCATAAGAACAGCTGTCCACATTGTGCTTGGCTTGAAACACTGTACCAAAACCTCCTTTAGCCAGGAACTTTTCAAATTGAAAGTCTGCTAAACATCTGTTGCACACAATGAAGATAACAGTTAAGTCTTTAAAGTACATTCTATTATATGTACTTTACTACTTGGCAAAACATCTTACCAACTTTGTTGACCTATTGAAAGTTTCTTGCTACAGGGCTCAAGACAAACTTTTCATTGCTACTGTATGTGCATCTCTAGTGCGCGGTGTGCCACGTCATGTATTTTAAGCGCGCGCACCAAGTTGAAAGTCAAAAACTAGGGAGGCAGCGTGGCTGAGTGGTAAGCGCGCCGGATTTGAAATCCATATGTCACGGGTTCAAATCCCATTCTGACCACTACCTGATGTTGTTCTTGGTAGTCCAGATTTCAACTTCTCGGCTACGCTTGTAAACAGCCAACTGGTTTGCCTCCCGCCAGTTGGGATTCTTAACCAAGTTATGTTAACTTTATTGTTACACTGGTCCTGCAAAGCCCCAATGGGGATTGGCCAATTACATGTACATTATTACATTTAACCTTCACGTTAACTTGGATGCTCAGTGACCCCCACTTTTTTTTCAGCAGATCACTTCATTTTCTGATTCTCTCCATTATACTAAAAAACAAAAAAATCTGTATGTGGAAAGTTTTAATTATTTCTCATATACTATTCACATAGGGTCGAATTGGTACATGGATACAGGTGTATGTGACTTAGAAGTTGCATTTTTTAAGGCTAATTCTACCTGATTTAATGACCTACGTAGCAAAGATCTATCAAATAGGCCTATATTTGCTGCGTTAAACACACATAACTTAAAATATGATTCTTCAATTTAAATATATGCCGATAGTAATGAATCCAGCCAGAGTCGCCTCGAGTGACTGATAATCCTGGAAATGGTATGGTCTGTGATACGCCTTATCTCCAGAACAAGTTCAGTGACCCCTGATTTTCTTTTACATTTTAATACAATCTTATCATTTTCTACCTGGGTGCGAACATCCTTAAATCTACACGTTGCAAACAGTGGGCTTTAGGCATCGACGTTATAATATTATTATAGCTGTCGCACAACAACGAAAACCAAAGTTTTTGCTTCGTAAGAATTTCTCACAGAACTTCGCACCTCGCTGTCGCAAGACATTTCTTTCTCTCAAAATGCTGGTCCAAGATTTGAGGGTCCAACATAGGCTTTTGTCCATCCCGCTTCCCACCACTTTTTTTTGCTTCATCCCGCCATCTCGCCCAACGAAACGTTTTCATCCCGATCTCGCCTGCTTGTACTTGTCAACATGCAATTGATGTAAACGTTACTGGCAGACTAGTCTTAAAATGGATCGAGAACACTTTGTACTGCTTTCGAACAAAAGGAAATATACCGGAAATAAGAACTTAAAACCTGCAATGAAGTGCGGAGGGTCAAAATAGAATGACAACTTGAAAAACGTCGGCCCGAGGGTTTTCTAGTTTAGGCCTTTTTGTGTGAAGCAAGAGGTACATAATGCTTAGAAATCATCTATGTTCTTTGTGTTATTAAACTCTATCTTTTAATTTGTAATTTTACAAATTTGAATTTGGAGTCCGTAAAATTATGATAAGAAAAGAATATTAAAAAACTGATAAATGTGATACAACCCCTTTCCGCGAATTAAGTCAGAATGTGTAAAACGGAGAAGCTTATTTGCAACTTAAAATAATTTTGAAATTGGGAAAATTTACTTACATTGGGTAGACCACACCGTTGAAACCATTCTGTGCGGAAGTACTTTATTTACCATGAGTCAGGTTTCGACATCTGGCTTGGCGATTTTGTGTCACCCTGATCAGGTCTGTAGATGGCTAACAGCAAATTGATAGGCATACATCTCAAAGTGGAATGCGCTATTCAAACGTTAAACAAATTGAAGAAGTTGAAATTTTGATCAGCAGGTCCCTGGTGATACCAGTGTGTTTCTTGTCCGTCTCAAGAAGGGAAGACGAATCTTTGCAAATTGTTACTGTAGGTTAAAACCCGAGGTTAAGTGAGTTCTGCGGACTTAACAAAACGAATCGAATTGTCTAGGACAAGGACGCATTGATTGTATGTCACCGGTAAACCGGAAATACACAAGTTATTATTCCTCTCATATAAATGATCATTATTCGGTGTTTTTTCTGGTCATGAAATGATTTTTGTGATCCTCTATCCCGCCATCGATTTCAAAATATCCCGCATCCTGACCGTGAAAAACTGCGTTTCCGGTCCCGAGAGGATGATTTCATCCCGCATCCCGCTTCTATTTCCTTTGTATCCTGCATTCCCGCCTCGATTTTAAGTCCCATACCGCATCCCGCCAAACCTATGTTGGACCCTCAGATTTCTGAACACAATAATTCGTTCCATCTTAACTTTATTTACAAGTTAAAGACATAGGCATTAATATCATGTAGGCATCATTCAAATTTTCGAACTGCGATTTTTTTTAAATTTTCATAAAGCATACGTGACCTCCAGATGCTGTGTGCATGAAATCTAAAGTTCCACATGTTTTCACTCATGACTTATCATTAGTAGTAAGTAGTTCACTGTTTTTCCTTGCTTTTTACTAACGGGAAAAACAAACAAAAAAATCAACCATTCTTTTGCATTTTAGTCATTTAAGATTCTTGTTTCGGCTAATAAATTATATGTAATGGTATTCATTCAAGCCAATGTTTTAATTCTGCACACTTTGACTCAATTTCGTTTAACAAACTTTTGTTTGGCTTCCTCTGGGCTCAGTGCTCTCAAATTTTTGCTTGCCAAAATGGCTAGTGAAGGGCAAAAACAACTAGCCAAATGGCAATTTTACTAGTCTGTGGTTAGTTGGCTACCGTTAGTCTCGAGCCCTGTTGTTAAGAGCAATTTCCAAAATTAGAGTGTCATAAAAACAAATAAACTTGTCAATGTAACAATAAACATAACTTGGTTAAGAATCCCAACTGGCGGGAGGCCAACCAGTTGGCTGTTTACAAGCGTAGCCGAGAAGTTGATTGTAACAATATTCATAGCTCATTCAATTAGGAGTAATTATGATCAAAACATGAGAACAATATAGTTGGCAATTCACCTTTAATAAGCTTTGGGCTTTCATTAATAACAACCCGTGCAAAATTTTTATCGAGATCTCGCCGAGATCTCGCCATGATGTTCTTTAGATTCTAAATCTGGGCGAGATTGCGGTGAGATATCTTCCTTCTCACCGAGATTGCCGAGATCTCGCAGGAATAACCGAGATCTCGCCGAGATAGTAGAGATCTCGCCATGATGTTTGCGAGATTCTAAATCTCGGTGAGATCGTGGCGAGATATCCTCCATCTCACCGAGATTACCAAGATCTCACCAAGATTTGTAGAGATCTCGCCATGATGTTTGTGGGTTTGTCAAATCTCAATCGAGTTAGCGGCGAGATTTTCTACATCACGCCGAGATCGGCAAGATCTCGCCGTAAAGCTTGACTCTTTTCGTATCACAGTAATATCTGGCTGAGATCTTGCCGAGATTTTGGAATACACAAATTTACCGAAATATTAACCCAATCATTCCCAGATGAAATTAATAATTTGTCTGTGTTGAATTTAACTGCTTTGTGGTTGACCATAAGCTTTCTGTTTTTCAGTTCGTTTTTTAAATGCGGAAAGCCAAAAAATGAAGTAAAGACGCTCTGACATGGATCGGTTTTATTTCCCAAAATATTCTATTTAACAAAGTTGAATGGAGCGAGCTGACTTTATTATCAATGGCGAGGAATAGATGCGTGCTGATCGCTTTTTAAGGGCCTGTTTACATGGAGGTGGGGGATCCCAGGTAGGTGAGGTAACCCGCCTCTTCATATAATTTCTCATTTTTATTTGATCATGTTTACATGATAGGTAGAGGTAAATTTTGTGTTTGTTTTCTTCACTTTCCTCGAGCAACGCCAGCGGCAGACAGACTAGACGGGGGAAGACTTCCCGCCAAGATCATTAACTAGGCACTGTGATTGGATGTGTTAAGTCATGTGGGTAAAGTACACGCAATCCTTGACAGGAGAGTTGGCTTCAGAGTTCTTGCTGTGGGAAATTTGCTTGTTCTGTTTGTTAGATGTTTTTGAAAGTACAAAGGACTTAGTTACGATGAAATGAGCTGCTTTGTTCAAGAAAAGGAAATACGGTTTAACTAATTTCTTACGTTTTCGTCACGAAAGTGAGCAATCTCAAGAGGATTTGTAAACATCTTGTACAACTGTTTTTGTCACGACCTGCAACGGTTGAAGTCTGTGTACACGGAACAATTTTTAGCAAAGTGCAAAACTTGAGCAGTTGATGAAGATGAACCTTTTTAAGACATTCGCTTTGAGATGAGGTTGTAGTCAAGCCAAACAAAATTTTCTTCCCTTCTTTGCGGCTAACAGATGTATACATCTGAGGTTAATTATTCTTGTTTGCTTGAGGTAAAGGACGTGAGTCGACCCAAGGATAAAGGTTAGTTTTCCTCTATTTCTAGTTTCAGCAAAAACGATTTTCCTCTCATTAAAGGTAGCTAAATGTGAACTGAAGGTGGACATGTCTGAAACTGTTAAGTTTTTTTGAACTGTACTTGACGGACCCTCTTATCTGTCAATAAATCTGCTTGTTTTTGACATGTAGTCAGGAGTTGTATTTCAGTGTGTTTGTTTTGCCTGCTAGAAACTACTTCACTCAACGAATTTATGATTAGCTTACCTGGATCGGAGTGTTGACATTTTAAAATATCTTCCAGTTTTCTCAGTGAGATGTTTTAGCCTCCAAGATTTTGATATCTCGGTGAGTCTCGTCAAAATCTTACTTGAAATCTTGCCGAGATTCTCGGTGAGTTTTTGACTGCCGAGATTTTGAGATCTTGGCGAGAATCTCGGCGAGTTTTTGGCTGCCGAGATTCTGAGATCTTGCCAAGATCTCGGCGAGAATCCCGACGAGATTTTCAATTGAGATCTTGGCGAGATTTTCGGCGAGATGCTCGGCGGGTTTTTGGCCGCCAAGATTTTGAGATCTCGCCAAGATCTCGGAGAGAATCTCGACCGGCTCGCTGAGATCTTGACGAGAATCTCGGCAAGTTTTTGGCCGCCGAGACCTCGGCGAGATCTCGGCAATCTTGCCGGCCAAAAACTTGCCGAGATTCTCGGCAAGATCTCGCCGAGATCTCAGTCAAAATTTTGCAGGGGAATGTTTTTCAGTTCAAAGTGAGTTTAATACTTCAATGCTCTTCAATGCTGTACTTATACAATTGTTTGCAAGAAATAAATTAAATTTTAAATAAATGCCACCCTCAAATAAACGCATATGGAATTTTCAGCTGGCAATTACTGATGACTCTCGTGAAATACCACACTTAAGCTGAGAGATATGAAAGGTAGCTGTAATATTATTGCAGCCTGTTTGAACTCCTTGCAAATATGTGATTTGGTAAATTTCAGATTATCATCCCCACCTGGGATTATTCAGAACCATACACAAACTTTTAATATGACAATTTTAAAGCTCAACCACACAAAGTCACTATGTACATGTACAGCTGTACCATTCTTTCAGGTAGTGGCTGGGCTGAGCTTGTCTTTTCAGGATTGTGGGATGCAGAGACAGCCAAAGTTTACATACAAGCTGCTTCTTGTTAATTTGATAATAAAGTGACTTACGGTAAAAAAAAAAACTGAGTCTATTAAGTATATTCTTTCATAAGTCTTATGAATGAATTATATGAGAGATTTTACAGTTGTTAAATACATGGACACATTTTAGTGATTACTCATTGAAATTTTTTTCTTAGAGGGTTAATTTTCTTCACTTGAGCAAAGCTAAAGTTTAACAATTATTGCAAGAGGGAAAGAGTTGAGGTTGAGAGGATGGTGTGGAAGTTTTTCAAAAGATCTTGATGAGAATTCTTGGCTAACAAACTTAGAATTTCAGGTGGCAAACAAATAGCTAATTAATTAAAATTAATTGTCAAAACTTAAAAAAATTCCAACCCTCTTGGATTTAGTGGCAACATAATTTTATATTAATTTGTTCAGAGCCATGAACTTAAGTTCTCCCATTTACCTGGAGGAAAAAGAGTTTGATGAAGACTCAGGTGCAGTCCACTCAAAACTTTCTACAACTTCTCTGCACTTCACAGGGTAATCAAAGAAAAGCCCAGGGTAAATGCTCTGTCCCGTCTTCCTGAGATGGGTACAATCAAAATGTGAGGGAGATAGTTGAGGTTCAGATGTAGCTGTAGCAGTCTTGCACAAACCAAGCACTGATGTAAGTACTTCCCATATGCATCTGGGTGTTTTTGCCAAAATTCACTGACAGGCAAATCAGCTTCAAGTACCTCCACCTGTTCCATGATAACAAATCTTCCTATTCCTGCTTATCATGGTACCATCCTACTGCACCAGTGTCTACCTGCCATGAATAAACTTTAGGGAATTCATCAGTTTTGCTTTTCATATACCCACACAATGGAAAATGGCTAACAAAGAGTTTCATTTCGAAAAGTTCACAAACTTTCTTGCTCAGGAAATCAGCCCATTCAATATTTTCTTGTCTGTACTGCAGCTCAAGCCCTTTTGTGTCCTGGTTGTACACTTTGTCCCAGAAATTTTTTTTCTGTGGGCATCTTGACAGTGTACCTTTTTTCCAATGTTGCCATGTGCAGGCTTTGTTTTGCTTGAAACTCCAACTTGACATCATTCTCGATCTAGAATACAAATTCAAAGAACTCAGAAATCCAGGAGATTTATAATAGATTATCTGCAGTACTAGTCTTCTCATTCTCCCTTCCTATACAAAATTCTATGGCGCTAATGAATCTAAATAGGGCTCTTTATAAAGGAGCTTAAACCAACTGTGAACAAACAGTCAGATTTAATCCGTGCAAAGTTATTTATACATGTATAGTATATTTCTAGTATTTTATTATTTCAACACTTACATTTTATTGCTTGTATTTATGTATATTTTATCGTTGAACATTCTCACGCCCCAATTTGTATATATATATATATTTCATTCGCTTTATCTACAACTTGAAAATGATCTCAGAGAGATCAAAACGCCGTTTTTTATCGCTAGTTTTATTCAGTTTTTGAAATGTGTTTCAAAAAAACGACTTATAAGAATTCTCAATTTGAAGAGCCAAAAATTTTTTTACATTTTCTGTAAAAATCCACCAACAATTTACCATGAAACCAACTAAAGTAAAACTGTTCTGCAGGTGAGTAGATAACTGTTACTGATAGCAAACAGCCTTGTTTGTCATCAGAACTACCAGTGGTATGTTAACTTCCTTTAAATTCTTTCTTCAAACTGGAGTGATAAGTTTCCTTCCAGTACATGTATTTCTTAATTGAAAACTTCCATTCTTTGCTTTTCATATTAAAATATTAGAAAAACATTTCCCAAAAAATATTGTTGGTCTACTGTTGGCCAAACTGTTGGGCATTTGTTGGCTGATTGTCGGTCACCTGTTGGGCATTTGTGGGACAACTGTTGTCTGTTTCCTGGATCTCCATTGTCAGACACTCGGGCAGATTTAAGTGTCAGTTGGGCAACAGTTGGCAAACTTTTGGCAATCTCCAAGTCTCCAGGGCTGGATGCATTTTTTTAGGGAGGGGAAATGGCTGGAACCTTGGGGTTGCAGAATTACTGGGGCATGACCCAAAATGTTTGAAATTTATAGTTGTAAAAAAATATCCATTGTGCCACCCAGGGTTCAAAGTTAATGACCGACTGGTTGCATATGCGTGTGCCTAAAAAACCATGTGTGGTCACACCACCATGCCTTAAAAGCCTAAGTGCAGTGCAACTTCTCACCTAACCATACAAACGTACTGCGATTGATAAATATAAATTTAAACATAGATATAACACAACCAGGCACCAAATAATAAAGTTGCACCAATTTCCTATCATTGGTGTGTGTTCTATTTTGTCATCTTTAAGCCTAATTTCCCAGTGGATTCTCTGAACTCGAACTTATTTCATTTCTTCCCACGTTGTTATGGCGGTCATAGTGCTTAAGGCATCCTAGTGGAAATGTGTTCTCATTCTTTGCGAACAATAGTTACAGAATGCCGTGTTTTATAAAGAAAGCCCTGTTTTTGCTTGTCTGACATACAAAGACGTCCAGCACTTTCAGAACGGGCCAGTGTACAAATTCTATGGCTTGAAAGCTAGCCAAATGAGCAAAGTTTGTGCTAGTCCTCACGAATACCCATATGTTGAAAAAATTAAGAATCTTCGTGAACAGAATTTCAAAGGTGAGGCAAACAATAAAGCAACTGGATAGTGAGGATACTCAATGAAGCGACTTCAGTAGTTGACATCTAAGCTTAACTCATGTGTGAAACATCCTGATTTTTTTGTTTGTTTTCACTGTGTTTAATGCTGCTAGAAATTAGGCCCATATTGCAACACGAGGCCTGAGTCGCTCTTTTTGGAGTGTCAAGTATTCTTTTGGAGTACATGTAGGTGCTCCTAGTATTTGAAGCGGTGCGCCTAAAATTTTTAACTCTGAGGCAAAAATTTCGACAGTGCGCCTAAAAATATGCATCTGGTCGCACAAGTGCTCCCAAAGCCAAAAATAAACTTTGAGCCCTGCCACCACAGAGGGAATTCCATCTAAGCCCCCATCCTCCCCAGCACAGTGGAACCTGTATTTTAAGCAGACACCCTTGGGACCCTCACTTAAGTGTCTGCTTAATACAAGGTGTCTGCTCTAAGCAGGTTCTAACATATTGTACAACAGTTCTTAATATTATTCAACCCTTCTGTAACTCAGTGTAACGCAGTGGAAGATCAAAGATTGCTCATAGCACAAAGTTCAGTTATAACATAACTAAAGCACAGCGCGCGCTCTGATTGGTTAATTCAGCATCTACTATTTGCCCATGGGTGTATGCTGCTGACGTACTCAATAACTAAAGCAAAGCGCGCACTTTGTGATGTAGCTCAATAAAAAGACTTCTGTTGTTCAAGTGTCTTAATGTTATGTTATAAAACAAATGGTAAACGCCATAGCATGTACTATTGAGTTATGGTGCACTGGGAGGTTTGCTAAGCACTCAAGAAGCTAGAGTCGCACTCGGCTATCGCCTCGTGCGACTCTTACGCTTCTTTCGTGCTTAGCAACCTCCCGCGTGCACCATAACTCAATAGTACATGCTATGGCGTTTACCATTTGTTAATTAGTCAATTATGCATCAATCTTGAATAATCTATTTAGCTTGAAAACAATATCACTGGACCTTACGGGAGTCTGAGTTGAGCTATCAGAAGTAGAGAGCCTTTTTAAGTGTCTGCTCATTGCAGGTTTTGTGCAGCAAAATGGGTTAATTCATTAGTGCCCATGTCCATTTAACAGAGGTCTGCTGAATGCAGGTTTAATTTTACAGTAAATACAGGAGGAAAATCTTGCGACTCAAGATAGTGTCCACTTAAAAGAGGGTGTCTGCTTGATATGGGGTCCGCTTAATACAGGTTTCACTGTATTTCCATTTTTTAATCACAAAAATAACCCCCCTGCCCCACCCCTCCAGAATTTCTACAACCATGATGAACACCCCTGGACCACACCCTCTGAAAAACTAGTTTTGGCAAGAGGGTGTGTAAAAGTTAATAAAAGTAAATACTCCAAACACTCAGCAGTCTGCATTGCATGTCAATGTTTATTCTTGAACCGTTGTAAAATCTGAAGATGCACACAAAGGAAACATATATGACTGTACAGCATTTTATTTAAACATGCTTTTAAAAAGATAAAATGTCAAATAGACCATTATTATGCTGAACAATTTTAACAGACTCCAACATCCAAACTTTGGATGGAGATAAAAGATTTTTTAAAAGCCATTCACTCTGGGGTGATTTCTTGCTACTGCTTGGTAGGCAATGAATATGGGACTAAGCTTTGACTTGGCGAAGCTTGCAAAATGTCATTGATGAAAACTATGGACACTAATTTGCATGCTTCACGGCTTCAATTGATTAAGTTTGATAGATCATGTGTTATCTTCTTTGCTTGATTAAAAGGTTAGTTTCTCTTTCGTTGCTACTCCAGTAATGATTCTTTAACTAAAAATTCTATTACATGCAAATGTGGAAATGTGTCGAGTACAAGAATATTCGCATTTGCATTTCTTTCCGCATTAAATGTCTTATGTCAATTTGTGTACACGAGCTTAGGTGTTCTATTTTTTGCGAACCAAACAACTGTGGCTAAATTTTCTGTTGGCTAATTATATAATTAGATTAAATCGTGTTGTTTTGAGTAGAGTTGTTTATCAGATTGTTTCTCTCGCTAACCAGCTGTTTTTAAAAACTTTAAACTTTGCAACATGAATTTTACCAGAATTTCTTGACCTTAAATCGTGGCCACCATTTGTTGATGTCACTGACATTTTAAAAAGGTATTTATTAAAGTAGTATTAAATTAACCGCTGCATGGCTATGTGTGTATGTTTATTTAATTAAGCGTAAGTTTAGCTTACTTTTGTATGTATTTTATTATAACTAATCTCAAGTACGCAACATTGGGCTCAATCCAAAAGCAATTCGTGGCAGCATGTCTAAAATTTTGCCGAGACTCCCGCAGTGAATCTCACTGAGAATTTCGCTTCCCGCCGCCAATCTTGGCGAGATTCCTGGTGAGATTCCCGGCAAGATCACGCCAAGATTTTTGCCACCATGAATTTGCTTCTCGGCTAGAATCTTGGCGAGATTCGTGGTAGGATTCCGGCGAGAATTTGGCCGCCAGGATTATTGCTTTCCGGAGAGAATCTTGATGAGCTTCCCGGCAGGATCCCGGTTAAATTTTGGCCGCCCGGATTTTTTTTCCCGCCTGGAATCTCGACGGGACCCCGGCGACATTCTCGGCAAGAAACTAAATTCCCACTGGCCAAAATCTCGCCGGGATCCTGCTGTGAATCTCGCCAAGATTCTCGCTGGGAAGCAAAGATCCTGGCGGCCAAAATCTCGCCGGGATCCTGCCGGGAAGCTCATCAAGATTCTCTCCGGAAAGCAATAATCCTGGCGGCCAAATTCTCGCCGGAATCCTACCACGAATCTCGCCAAGATTCTAGCCGAGAAGCAAATTCATGGTGGCAAAAATCTTGGCGTGATCTTGCCGGGAATCTCACCAGGAATCTCGCCAAGATTGGCGGCGGGAAGCGAAATTCTCAGTGAGATTCACTGCGGGAGTCTCGGCAAAATTTTAGACATGCTGCCACGAATTGCTTTTGGATTGAGCCCAATGTTGCGTACTTGAGATTAGTTATAATAAAATACATACAAAAGTAAGCTAAACTTACGCTTAATTAAATAAACATACACACATAGCCATGCAGCGGTTAATTTAATACTACTTTAATAAATACCTTTTTAAAATGTCAGTGACATCAACAAATGGTGGCCACGATTTAAGGTCAAGAAATTCTGGTAAAATTCATGTTGCAAAGTTTAAAGTTTTTAAAAACAGCTGGTTAGCGAGAGAAACAATCTGATAAACAACTCTACTCAAAACAACACGATTTAATCTAATTATATAATTAGCCAACAGAAAATTTAGCCACAGTTGTTTGGTTCGCAAAAAATAGAACACCTAAGCTCGTGTACACAAATTGACATAAGACATTTAATGCGGAAAGAAATGCAAATGCGAATATTCTTGTACTCGACACATTTCCACATTTGCATGTAATAGAATTTTAGTTAAAGAATCATTACTGGAGTAGCAACGAAAGAGAAACTAACCTTTTAATCAAGCAAAGAAGATAACACATGATCTATCAAACTTAATCAATTGAAGCCGTGAAGCATGCAAATTAGTGTCCATAGTTTTCATCAATGACATTTTGCAAGCTTCGCCAAGTCAAAGCTTAGTCCCATATTCATTGCCTACCAAGCAGTAGCAAGAAATCACCCCAGAGTGAATGGCTTTTAAAAAATCTTTTATCTCCATCCAAAGTTTGGATGTTGGAGTCTGTTAAAATTGTTCAGCATAATAATGGTCTATTTGACATTTTATCTTTTTAAAAGCATGTTTAAATAAAATGCTGTACAGTCATATATGTTTCCTTTGTGTGCATCTTCAGATTTTACAACGGTTCAAGAATAAACATTGACATGCAATGCAGACTGCTGAGTGTTTGGAGTATTTACTTTTATTAACTTTTACACACCCTCTTGCCAAAACTAGTTTTTCAGAGGGTGTGGTCCAGGGGGTGTTCATCATGGTTGTAGAAATTCTGGAGGGGTGGGGCAGGGGGTTATTTTTGTGATTAAAAATGGAAATACAGTGAAACCTGTATTAAGCGGACCCCATATCAAGCAGACACCCTCTTTTAAGTGGACACTATCTTGAGTCGCAAGATTTTCCTCCTGTATTTACTGTAAAATTAAACCTGCATTCAGCAGACCTCTGTTAAATGGACATGGGCACTAATGAATTAACCCATTTTGCTGCACAAAACCTGCAATGAGCAGACACTTAAAAAGGCTCTCTACTTCTGATAGCTCAACTCAGACTCCCGTAAGGTCCAGTGATATTGTTTCAAGCTAAATAGATTATTCAAGATTGATGCATAATTGACTAATTAACAAATGGTAAACGCCATAGCATGTACTATTGAGTTATGGTGCACGCGGGAGGTTGCTAAGCACGAAAGAAGCGTAAGAGTCGCACGAGGCGATAGCCGAGTGCGACTCTAGCTTCTTGAGTGCTTAGCAAACCTCCCAAGTGCACCATAACTCAATAGTACATGCTATGGCGTTTACCATTTGTTTTATAACATAACATTAAGACACTAGAACAACAGAAGTCTTTTTATTGAGCTACATCACAAAGTGCGCGCGCTTTGCTTTAGTTATTGAGTACGTCAGCAGCATACACCCATGGGCAAATAGTAGATGCTGATTAACCAATCAGAGCGCGCGCTGTGCTTTAGTTATGTTATAACTGAACTATTTGTGGCTAATGAGCAATCTTTGATCTTCCACTGCGTTACACTGAGTTACAGAAGGGTGTTGAATAATATTCAAGAACTGTTGTACAATATGTTAGAACCTGCATTTAGAGCACGACACCTTGTATTAAGCAGCACACTTAAGTGAGGGTCCCAAGGGTGTCTGCTTAAAATACAGGTTCACGTGCTGGGGAGGAGGGGGCTTAGATGGAATTCCCTCTGTGGTGGCAGGGCTCAAAGTTTATTTTGGCTTTGGGAGCACTTGTGCGACCAGATGCATATTTTTAGGCGCACTGTCGAAATTTTTGCCTCAGAGTTAAAAATTTTAGGCGCACCGCTTCAAATACTAGGAGCACCTACATGTACTCCAAAGAATACTTGACACTCCAAAAAGAGGCGACTCAGGCCTCGTGTTGCAATATGGGCCCTATTTCTAGCAGCATTAAACACAGTGAAAACAAACAAAAAAATCAGGATGTTTTCACACATGAGTTAAGCTTAGATGTCAACTACTGAAGTCGCTTCAATTGAGTATCCTCACTATCCAGTTGCTTTATTGTTTGCCTCACCTTTGAAATTCTGTTCACGAAGATTCTTAATTTTTTCAACATAGGGTTATTCGTGAGGACTAGCACAAACTTTTGCTCATTTGGCTAGCTTCAAGCCATAGAATTTGTACACTGGCCCGTTCTGAAAGTGCTGGACGTCTTTGTATGTCAGACAAGCAAAACAGGGCTTTCTTTATAAAACACGGCATTCTAGTAACTATTGCTTCGCAAAGAATGAGAACACATTTCCACTAGGATGCCTTAAGCACTATGACCGCCATAACAACGTGGGAAGAAATGAAATAAGTTCGAGTTCAGAGAATCCACCTGGGAATTAGGCTTAAAGATGACAAAATAGAACACACAACCAATGATAGGAAATTGTAGTGCAACTTTATTATTTGGTGCCTGGTTGTGTTATATCTATGTTTTAAATTTATATTTATCAATCGCAGTACGTTTTGTATGGTATAGGTGAGAATGTTGCACTGCACTTAGGCTTTTAAGGCATGGTGGTGCTGACCACACATGGTTTTTTAGGCACACGACATATGCAACCAGTCGGTCAATTAACTTTTGAACCCTGGGGGGCACAATGGATATTTTTTACAACTATAAATTTCAACATTTTGGGGTCATGCCCCAGTAATTCTGCAACCCCAAGGTTCCAGCCATTTCCCCTCCCTAAAAAAATGCATCCAGCCCTGGAGACTTGGAGATTGCCAAAAGTTTGCCAACTGTTTGCCCAACTGACACTTAAATCTGCCCGAGAGTGTCTGACAATGGAGATCCAGGAAACAGACAACAGTTGTCCCACAAATGCCCAACAGGTGACCGACAATCAGCCAACAAATGCCCAACAGTTGGCCAACAGTAGACCAACAATATTTTTTGGGAAATGTTTTTCTAATATTTTAATATGAAAAGCAAAGAATGGAAGTTTTTCAATTAAGAAATACATGTACTGGAAGGAAACTTATCACTCCAGTTGAAGAAAGAATTTAAAGGAAGTTAACATACCACTGGTAGTTCTGATGACAAAACAAGGCTGTTTGCTATCAGTAACAGTTATCTACTCACCTGCAGAACAGTTTTACTTTAGGTTGGTTTCATGGTAAATTGTTGGTGGGATTTTTACAGAAAATGTAAAAAAATTTTTAGGCTCTTCAAATTGAGAATTCTTATAAGTCGTTTTTTTTGAAACACATTTTCAAAAACTGAATAAAACTAGCGAATAAAAAACGGCGTATTTTGATCTCTCTGAGATCATTTTCAAGTTGTAGATAAAGCGAAATGAAATATATATATATATACAAATTGGGGCGTGAGAATGTTCAACGATAAAATATACATAAATACAAGCAATAAAATGTAAGTGTTGAAATAATAAAATACTAGAAATATACTATACATGTATAAAATAACTTTGCACGGATTAAATCTGACTGTTTGTTCACAGTTGGTTTAAGCTCCTTTATAAAGAGCCCTATTTAGATTCATTAGCGCCATAGAATTTTGTATAGGAAGGGAGAATGAGAAGACTAGTACTGCAGATAATCTATTATAAATCTCCTGGATTTCTGAGTTCTTTGAATTTGTATTCTAGATCGAGAATGATGTCAAGTTGGAGTTTCAAGCAAAACAAAGCCTGCACATGGCAACATTGGAAAAAAGGTACACTGTCAAGATGCCCACAAGAAAAAAAATTTCTGGGACAAAGTGTACAACCAGGACACAAAAGGGCTTTGAGCTGCAGTACAGACAAGAAAATATTGAATGGGCTGATTTCCTGAGCAAGAAAGTTTGTGAACTTTTCGAAATGAAACTCTTTGTTAGCCATTTTCCATTGTGTGGGTATATGAAAAGCAAAACTGATGAATTCCCTAAAGTTTATTCATGGCAGGTAGACACTGGTGCAGTAGGATGGTACCCATGATAAGCAAGGAATAGGAAGATTTGTTATCATGGAACAGGTGGAGGTACTTGAAGCTGATTTGCCTGTCAGTGAATTTTGGCAAAAACACCCAGATGCATATGGGAAGTACTTACATCAGTGCTTGGTTTGTGGCAAGAACTGCTACAGCTACATCTGAACCTCAACTATCTCCCTCACATTTTTGATTGTACCCATCTCAGGAAAGACGGGACAGAGCATTTACCCTGGGCTTTTCTTTGATTACCCTGTGAAGTGCAGAGAAGTTGTAGAAAGTTTTGAGTGGACTGCACCTGAGTCTTCATCAAACTCTTTTTCCTCCAGGTAAATGGGAGAACTTAAGTTCATGGCTCTGAACAAATTAATATAAAATTATGTTGCCACTAAATCCAAGAGGGTTGGAATTTTTTTAAGTTTTGACAATTAATTTTAATTAATTAGCTATTTGTTTGCCACCTGAAATTCTAAGTTTGTTAGCCAAGAATTCTCATCAAGATCTTTTGAAAAACTTCCACACCATCCTCTCAACCTCAACTCTTTCCCTCTTGCAATAATTGTTAAACTTTAGCTTTGCTCAAGTGAAGAAAATTAACCCTCTAAGAAAAAAATTTCAATGAGTAATCACTAAAATGTGTCCATGTATTTAACAACTGTAAAATCTCTCATATAATTCATTCATAAGACTTATGAAAGAAATATACTTAATAGACTCAGTTTTTTTTTTTAACCGTAAGTCACTTTATTATCAAATTAACAAGAAGCAGCTTGTATGTAAACTTTGGCTGTCTCTGCATCCCACAATCCTGAAAAGACAAGCTCAGCCCAGCCCACTACCTGAAAGAATGGTACAGCTGTACATGTACATAGTGACTTTGTGTGGTTGAGCTTTTAAAATTGTCATATTAAAAGTTTGTGTATGGTTTCTGAATAATCCCAGGTTGGGGATGATAATCTGAAATTTACCAAATCACATATTTGCAAGGAGTTCAAACAGGCTGCAATAATATTACAGCTACCTTTCATATCTCTCAGCTTAAGTGTGGTATTTCACGAGAGTCATCAGTAATTGCCAGCTGAAAATTCCATATGCGTTTATTTGAGGGTGGCATTTATTTAAAAATTTAATTTATTTCTTGCAAACAATTGTATAAGTACAGCATTGAAGAGCATTGAAGTATTAAACTCACTTTGAACTGAAAAAACATTCCCCTGCAAAATTTTGACTGAGATCTCGGCGAGATCTTGCCGAGAATCTCGGCAAGTTTTTGGCCGGCAAGATTGCCGAGATCTCGCCGAGGTCTCGGCGGCCAAAAAACTTGCCGAGATTCTCGTCAAGATCTCAGCGAGCCGGTCGAGATTCTCTCCGAGA
>JAHPZR010053176.1:0-15000 GCA_019787425.1 Platygyra sinensis | reverse complement strand
CGGACATATTCGTGAAAGTACCGAACGTGACATCTTTTTGGCGCCGCAAGGCGCCTTTCGAGCGCTTAAGGGCTGGTTCACACTAGCGACGGAATCGGAAGCGGAGTCGGTATCGGAAGCGCAAGGAGCGTTACGATCCAGTGTAAATCAAAAATCGGAATCGGATGCGGATGCGGAGTCGGAAGCTTGACGGAATCGGTCTCAGAAGGATCAAAAGAGTTTCTCTTTTTTCCGATTCCGCTTCCTCTTCCGTCGCTTCCGATCCAGTGAGAATAAGGTGAACGGAATCGGAATCGGAAGCGGAATTATCAGCCAATCAAAAAATTCATTACAAGTCCCTTTCAAACTTAGAGCAAGAAAAAAAATGACGGCTAGAGGCTGTGAGACAGTTCCCCGTTCTTTATGACAAGTCCTGCAGGGACTTCAAAGATAGCAGCAAAAAAAAGGCTAGCATGGGAGGATGTTGCTAAACAAATAAAACTTCAGACCGGTATGTATTGCAGTAGTGAATACAGTTTCATTTGTTTTCGTTAGTCAGGATCATGCTGTTGTATGGCTGCAGTTTTTCCGTTTGGGTTTTAATTACCGTAGTATTGCGTCTGCTGAGAGGTTACCTGAAAAGAAAAAAAAAGCATAGCTACGTTTGGCGAAATGCGGGATGGGAGTGACGCTGAAAGCGAGGCTTACGATTCCGCTTCCGTCTTGCCGATTCACACTAGTTCAGAACTTTCTTCCGATTCCGACTCCGCTTATGACTCCGCTTCCGTCGCTAGTGTAAACCAACCCTAAAGCTTGAGGTACCGAGGGGAGGAGGGGGGGTGGGGTCTGGGGTATGTTCCCCCAGGAAATTTATAACAAAAAAAAAGGTACACTCGGAAACGTTGTTTTCAGCGTTTCTGGAAACCAAGTATCAGTTTCCCAGGCAAGGCTGGAGTTCACTCAGATTCTCTTTTTAAAGTGAAATGGACAAGTGCCAGGGGATGGGGCAGGGGAATGGCGACCAACCACGTTCCTAGGGTGTTTTAGAACGAGGTTGAATGGCGACAACAGAATTTTCAGTTGTTTATCATTGTGACTGAATTTAAAAAAAGACATAAGGTAACTGAGGTAATTCTTTTTCAAAGTTTAACTTTTCAATTTCGTTGAAATTAAACTGGAAACCTGAATCAAACGTACCACTCGATAAGCAAAAGAAAAAAATGTAATGTGGCAGTTTTGAAGAATTTAACTGCAGTATTCCGTTATCCTCTATACTCAGTAAATTGATGAAATGCTTAAGTAGAATCAAATTAAAATAATAAAAAATAAAAAATCCCTCAAATATTGAAATTAAAGTACCGGATGAAACGTCCGGCCTCCGGCCTCAAACGAAAACCCTGCGCTTTTTGTGACCCTGACAGCTGTTTTGGATATGTAATCTTGATTAGCATAGATTTTCATCATTTTATTTTCCCGTTTTCCCCTCGGGTTTAGTTTCGATTGAGAACATTCACGACAGTAATTGTCACATTTCCAAACATTTCGCTAAACGTAAACTATATTTTATTTTTCTTCTTGTTTTTTTAATTTATCTGCTTATTTGTGGGCTTCCTGTAAAGTAGCTTTTAGCTAAGTGGAGTGCCACGTAAAATAAAGTTCTGTATTCTGTATTCTGTATTTCGAAGTTCGCCAAAAATAATCCGCCACGCGTCGTATTTTCAACTCTCTTCTCGGTACTTGGAAATGTGATCAAACACGGTCTTTCGTGTCTGATAAATTACTTGGAAAAATTCGCTGTAAAATTATCTTAAGTACTTTAGTATTTAGATAAATGACGCCGCCAATGGGTGTGCGGAAATCTCAAACTTCTACACTCCACCACCCGAAAAAAATCCTGTCTTTGCGAATTTCAAAATTCTGGTTATTTGCCTTTTTACCTAAATTCACTGATTCAGAAGAGTTATAAACATTTTCAATGTATGGCGAGCTGACCTCCAGAAACCACATGGATTATAATTGCAAAATTAAAGGTAGATGCTGCAAACTCCGCCAAATAAACAACCCACTTGAACTTTATGATCATGCCGTTTCCTGGTAACTGGGTATTTGAACTACTTACATGGTTCCAAACGCCTATGGTCTACGGATCCTCTACGGGGTCAGTGCACCGGGGTCCTCCCTTATTTAGGAGATTTTTAGAAAGCAGCCACTCTCCAGGCTTCTCTGGTGGGAGAGCTCCCAGTCCCACCTGGGAGGTCCGGGTTCTAATTCTCCCTGGTGCCATGAGTCGCTTCGTTGTTTTTACCTTTTTAATAGCCCTTTTCACTGTTAGCTTTTCTCATTTGCATTACAATGAATTCTAGCATGTATGTCAAGCAATTTCGGGCTATTTTGCAGTTTTAGCCCGAAATTGCCTCGCATCCACGTTGGATTACATTGCAATGCAAATGAGAAAAATTAACCGTGAAATGGGCTATTCCAATAGGCTAGTTTCGAATTGTGCAGAAACAAAAGAACAGAGTCGAGGTTCAGGGGAATAATTAGCATTTTGTATTGTTCAAAGCAAAGGAAAATGCAAATTATTCCCCTGAACCTCGACTCTGTTCTTTTGTTGCTGCACAATTCGAAACTAGCCTATTCGAAACTAGTCTATTCAACTTGGATAGAGGAAACGGCATTCACACCTGAATAGCTAAGCGTATAACACAACGGAGTTGTATTGCGTTGTGTTGTGTTGTGTTGTGCTGACTGTTTCCTCTCCGAAATTTCTCAGTTTATATTTTTATTTCTCTTTTAAACTCCACTGGAATACGACCGTTTTGATTCCTGATGATAAAATCAATTTTTCTTTGCAACCCTATAAACAAACATTGAAGATTTCTGTTATTTCTTAAACTACTTGTCTTGTTGAAGTAATGCTTCTCCTATAACTATAATAACCACTGATCTGTTGTTTTTTGATTGTTGTTTCAAACTGTTTTGCTTTCTCGATTCTGTTGTCGCGACGTGCTAGCTATATGTGGTATCTGCACGACTCAAAATAACTTTTCGTTATCATCTTGCCGAATTAATTATCAATAAATTACAAACTACTCTCAACAGAAGAATGAAGAGGCCCTGCCCTTCAGTGATTACTGGCCCGGTGTTTAATAATATTGAAGCCTATTTTGGCATTTCTCGAATGTTTATTGCCTCGAGCTCAAATTGGTCTTTGTGAATGAGTTAATAAAACTCTACCTTGCTGATGTTAACCAGGCCTTGGGATATTTATGGGCTTTTTGAAGGACACGTTGACGAATTAAACTTTAAAAAAAAAAATCACTGAAACTGCTTAACATCGTCGCTATTTTTAGCCGAGTTTTCATTTTTCTCAGCCTCTCTTGAAAACTGGAAAAGGCGAAGTTTCTGTCAAGGACAAACGGTGTTTTGCCTTCCTCGATCGCTTCTCTGAGCGAGACAGAGGAAATTACTCTTAAAACTGTCAGCCTGCAGGCAGTAAAGTAAATATTTTTATCAAGCTCAAGATCCCCCTTAACTTAGACTACGAGTAGTCCCAGGCTCTTTCTTTTAGTCCGTCGTGCGTAACGCGAAGCTAAGAAAACCGTGAGAAAAAATAGCCGCGTGAACTCCTGAAAAGCACGCCCTCAGGATTTTACGCGGCCATTTTTTTTTCTCGCAGTTTTCTTTCGTGTCGCACACGACGGACTAAGCGAAAGAGGGACTACTCGTAGTCTACCCTTTACTTACCCGTGTTACCCGACCCACGATACAATTTTGTATGCGTGCCACTATGACCCCACCCTCTTAAATACGCGCACGTAATACCAGGACTTCCCTTCATCTTCACCCACACGTACTCCCTTGCTTCACGAATCCCTGACCGTCAAAATGTCTCAACCCACTCAAGAAGAAATGGATGGTGAGTACTGTATTGGAGTTAAAATTACCGGTGATACTATCACTTACCTTTTGAATTTTCCGCGAATGTTTTCACGCAGAATACAAAGAGGCATTCTCGCTGTTTGACGACCAGGGAGACGGAAAAATTGAATCGGACCAGATCGGCAGATTGCTTCGCTCGTTAAACCTTAATCCCGACGATGAGGACATAGAAAAGATAGAAAAGTCCGTTGGTGAGTTATAATTTTCTGTTTGTTGCTAAATTTCGAAAATAATCGAACCCGATTTATTTATAATGTAATTGAAGCTTATATTCATATGGTGTGCGTTACTGGCGGTAACCGTTTTTGAGCTCAGGCAAGCAGCAATGCAGACGTAGGTTTCTTCCTCTATTTAATCAAAAGGTTATTCGTCCGAGGTTTAGGGGAATTTTGAATTTCTTCAGTCCGATCCAATCGTACAACGAAGGACAACTTGGCTGGATACAGCGAGACTATCACAGATGTTACGGGGCTGATTTTCATCTCGACTACAATAACATTCGATGTTAAGTTTTAAAGCCGATTTATACCAAGTTTGGTGCAGCTGGTTTCCTGTAACAGATGATAAAGCCGCTTTTATCTTCTTTCCACAATAAACAGTAATGTCACGCAATTTTCGATTTTTCGTATCTTGCACGAGTTGTTTTGTAGTATATTGGACGAGCGTAATTGAGCGAGAAAGCCTTACTGAAACGTAACAGCTGCGAGATAAATAATCTGGACTATCCATTTAGGGAAATCGCCTAAAAATAAGCGCTGCAAAGTAAGAAGCCCAACACCTCCAACATGTAATTATTGGAATTTTGACAAAAAAATAAGAGAACATCAAAGGAATTTAATCATTCTTCGTTTTAAAAAACAAACGAAGTGTTGATAGCTTTCTTCCCTTCACGCTTTTGATCACAAAACAATTTGCATATTTTGGCGTCCAGCAACAAAACCCGCCGAAATCAATACCCTCTGAAAACAATTAGTCCCAAAGGAGTTGTCATATGCAATATTATGTTTCATTACTGGCCTTTTTATTTGTCTGACAGGTAACGAATTTACTTCACAATAAAAGCCATCGCTGTTTTGAAAACATAGCCGCGGGAAATTCATTGTGCAAATTAGAATGCGATTATAAATTAAACGATTGTCAGATTTGGCAGTAATTAGCTATTAGGCTTAAGCCCCGGCCAAACGATCGCAACATGCCAACACAACATGTCGCAACATTGTTGGGCGCAACATGTTGCGTGCGTTTGGCCACCGTGTTGCGATGTGTTGCAACATGTTGGGTGTTGTTGGCTCAAATTTGAAAATGGTCAAATCTGAGCCAACAACACTCAACATGTCGCAACACGGTGGCCAAACGCACGCAACATGTTGCGCCCAACAATGTTGCGATATGTTGCGTTGGCATGTTGCGATCGTTTGGCCGGGGCTTTATATCTTATCTATTTTATTAATTGAAATGAAATCTCGCGAGAAACTCATTCCTGTCAGATTATTCGTACAGCACAGTGGAATTTTTCTTTTTCAGTGATCGCTAGTAATGTCGCTTTACTGGTCTTTACTTGGTTTGAAGGTAGAAACAGATTTTTCTCGACAGCAGAGATTTTGATTCGGATCACTGCTTTTTTGTTATTCCACATCAACCGTCTCAAGTAGAAGATAAAATATGTCCATACTTGAGGATAAAGAATGAAACGAAGCTGTTTTGACTTCAATGAGAGTCACTTTTCTCCATCACTGTCCAAAATCTTTTACTAGCTTAAGTTTCGGGGTTTTTAATTTGTTTCCACCTTTTCTCCACCGAATCGGCTCGTAACATTGGAATATGCAACTGAATACAGGTCACCCATAAAGGAAAGGTTATCTCGTTCACTTGTGGGACTTTATTTTCAGTTACACGCATATGATCTTCTATGATCGATATAGTGTCTAAAATTACGGCACTTTCTGTAGCAAATAAAACGAATTTCATTATAAAGTTGTTTTATTAACCCTTTTGATTGCCAAGAGCGTTCAAATTCAAAGTCATAAGAACGGAAACAATTTCTGCGGCATGAAATTTCACTCGCCAAAGTTATTGATCGAGAACAGATGGTACCATATACATGAAAGTGCCACCCAGATTGCTTGGTAAAGGATCAGTCAGTCCAACTCATGAAGAACAATACGTGATTGATTATCAAGAAAAAAAATAAGACTTTCGTCAAGGCTTCCTAATAAAAGAAAAACAATCACTCTTCACTTTCAAAAAAAATCAGATTAGAGTTTTCTTTGTTCGATACTTTATAAACTCCCCTGTAATCTCAGTTTAACAACGCATTCAACCTGGATTTATAAAAACCGAATCAAGAATGTCTGCGTTCCTACACCAAATTACCCCAGCACACACTTTGACTTCGCGACTGGTTATTGTAAAAATCTAAAAATCACTCCAAACGATGAGGAAAAATAATATTAATAGAGAATTGCTCGAAAAGAAGTTTTTTCCCCCTTAGGCCACATGTTTTTATATCGTAATGATTTTACGGGGTCCCAGTCTGGACAACACCCTCGACAAGAGCTGTTTATCGTGCCGCGCTACCGTAACAATAAATGTAAATTAACCGGCTTCCTGGAGAGTCTTAGTTTGCTATTGTCCGTAAATCGTTAAAACTGTATCTCATCTTCCTATACTAGGGCGTTGTCCATATAATATGTTGTACGCTTAGCCTTCCCCCTGCCCTCCCTCCACGAAGAGCTATCGCCGCGTTCTGGCCTCGCGGCAATTTGGAGCGAGGGAAGAAAAATCGACCACCCGGCCCTGATTCGTTGGTCTTTTGCTTTCGCTCCAAATTGCGTGCGGAAAAAGCTCTTCGTATGGGAGTGCTTACTTCGATGGCTAAGCTCCCCCCAAAAGGAGTACCTTTTCACTTGAGAAATAAAGAAAGTGTACCGTATTAAATTCGTCAATAAAATACGGGGTGGTGCAGTTCTTGTAAATATAAATTCGCCAACTTGTTTCACATTCTTCGCTGCGGTAAACAATGCCTCGTCGTCAGGCAAGACGATCACTTAAAAAAGCGCAAGGAGGCAGAATCAGTCTGTTTAAAGGCTGAATCATAGTGCCGTGCCCGTTCTAGAATCATTCTAAACACGCTGAACAACTTATCAAACTTGCCATGTTTTTTTCAGGTAACAAACGCATCAAGTTTGAAGAATTCCTGCCAATCTTCCTTGCTGAGAAACAGAGATCCAAACCAGTCACCGCTCAACAGTTCATTGAAACTCTGAGTGTGTTTGACAAGGACAACGCGGGGAGAGTGGCTTCTGGTGAATTACGTCACGTGTTAACCGCGCTAGGTAAGATGATTAGTTCATAAAGCTCAAAAGTGGCAACTCTACCTGCATTTCAACTTTTGTCCTCCAAAGTTTAACCCTTTGAATCGGCCAGTTAAAAATTTGAGTATTAAGTCTGTGTTAACTTTAAAAGGAAAGAAACTTAATCAAACCCATCGATCCGTCTCTCTGAGCTGTAGCTCGGAAAGAATTGAGAGACTAAACGAGGCAAAGATGTCTTTCTTTTGACTGTGGTATGGTTTGAACTAATAAACACCCGCTGAGCTATGAGGCGAGTGGGAAATCTCCTCACAGAGCCAGATGTTCATAATACTAGCACTGATTGTTGGCTCGCTTCACGTTAGTCTAGTTACTGGGTGTCGATATTCCGCCTTGGTGAATCATTTTCGGGTCAAATTGTCCAAAGCGGAAAGCGCTCCTGTCCGTTCGTCTCGGATACGTCATCGAAATTAATTGACCATGGAGGCCTGGGGTTACCCCAAGGGTACCCGATTTAGCCATCTACTGCAATCCAATGGGTGTTCATAAACTTACAAGCTTATAACAGAAGTTTTTGGTTCATAGTTTTAAGCAGCTTGCGAAAACAGTCGTCTTCCTACGCTCCCGACCCGAGTGGCGAAGGACGGCTGTTTTCGCAGGCTAAGTTTTGAAGTTTTTCTTTCAACCTAGCTCTCTGCACGCGTTGCTTGTCCACATTTTCTTCATATTGGTGGTTTGATCGACAGGTAACAAGCTCCGTGATAACCAGGTGGACGTTTTATTTGATGACGTGGGAGAGCATGGAGGATTTGTCAACACTGCAGGTGATTGATTTGATGTATATATGAAATAATTCATATTTGAACTAAGGTTGTAGATGAAAGTGAAGAATGATCATCGCAGAAAATTTTCCAATTTAAGCAATTGGAATGAAGAAGCCTGAAAAAAAATTCAGGGCTTCAACGGGATTCGAACCCGTGACCTCCGCGATACCGGTGCGATGCTCTACCGACCGAGGTATCAAGCCATACATTGGGAGCGAAGTCAATTTATTGAGTTCATATCTTCCCGTGAGGAAGGTGATTGGCTCCACATATATACAAAGCCTGTGAATACTAATAAATGCGTGGCATTTCTAAACACTCAGCTTGCGGACAGTGTTTGAGGGTGTTCGAAATTAAAATGGTTCGAAAATTTTGCAAGGAACCTACCCTATGAAAGACCTCCACCATTTAATTTATATACTATAACGCTTTTCTGTTTCTTTTCTCTCGTAGACTTTGTCAACATGGTCATGTCGAATTAACTAGGCAAAGGAAAGCACTCTCCTTCTTAGATTTAGATATCTGAAGCTTCTCTTAAACATATTTCAGCTCCAAATGATCGATCTGTGAGTAATCTAAAGTTAGCTAACAGTGTCAAAATTACTGAATTTCTTTCCTGATTTACTTGACTAGTGTGTGCTGGATAGAGACCCAACACAGTCACACTGAACATGTTCAGTAAGCACTTGTTTGTTTAATAAAATGATTTAAACTTTAATTTTCAATGTGGTTGTACATTCTCTTCTTTATTGCGAATCACTCAAGAAAACGTTCCACACATTCATCCATGCAACACCGTTTTGGTAAAGTATCGCACTACAACCCTTGTAGTTCCCGCCTGCAAGAACGTACACGAGCAGAGTGCACCTCTTCTCTAAGTCAACGTCCCCACTACGCCGGAGGAAGTTAAAAAGGCAGCTTTATTTCTCCGGTTAGGCCTACCGTCCACACTAATCCGTCACCACGAAAACGGCGGGGTTTTTCCAAAACCGCGCCCTTCAAGCCGAAGGGATTTGAAAACGCCGGCCTTTCATACTCGTGTGGACAGGAAACATTTTGCAAACGGAGCTTTTGAAAAACGATAGCTTCAAGATAATAGTGTGATCTCCGGCCCTGTTCGTGGTTTTCTCAAACACAAATCCAAATGACCGGTGGTTGTTGCGACTAAGGTGTAGTGCAACCTCGTTACCAGGGTCGGTGAAAAGGCCCTGGGAACGAGGTTGGGTGTAGCCGGTGTGGACGGAAAATAACTGAGTAACATTTTCAGAGTGCAACGTTCCTTTTCAAATTCCCCTAGCGTAATGCAGACGAGGCCAGATTGGAAAACGCACGATAAGCTGGGGTTAGTGAAATAGGCGGCAATATCCAAGTCGCCTCAGTAAAGTTTTGCTTATAAGAACTTCAAGCCTTCATTTACGTTCACCTTTTCAAAAATAAAGCTCCTTTCATTTGTAAGGCTTTGAACCAGGATTTGCTATCAAACACCAGTAAACCACGCTGACGCCTTTCATGTATAATCTGACCAAAAACGAGCAAACAAAGGAAACTGCTAAACGCAGCGTAGCTGAGTAATGGGTAAGAGATGAACGAAATTAAAAAGAGACCAACACATCTGTTTGCACATTGTCCAGCAAGCGCTTCGGAGTCGGGTAGAATCACTAGGAGTTCAGTGATACTACCGAGTTAGTTACCGAGGAGTTGCCGAGTTTAGAGGAGTTTATAAGATGAGTTCCGACCAAGTACCGACGCCACCACCTTCTGAGCCCCGGGTTTATGGGTTCAACTGCGTCGTGAGCAACAAGTGTGCTCGTTCTTTGTAACTCCCTTTGTCGAGTGTTCTCGAAGTGGACTTCGTGATGTCACACGGAGCATCAGAGAGAAACAGCTGGAATAACATATTGAAGAGAAAGATCTTCATGAAGCAACAGAAACTGGACTGCCTTGCCGTGCACAATATCTGTTGAAAGAGAAATAACAAAAAAATAACTCAATATACTCGGAATATAAATGAAGTTTAGAAAGGCGTCACCCAGATTTGTACGGAATCAAAAGTGAGCGATTTTAGCTACATAAATATACGTTGTAAATAAAAAAACAGAATACGATTCTGGGAGTAACCATTGAATTATAATTTTAATCTTCGAACTGAAGACATTCATCAATAGCTGGTGTCTACATAGCCTCCCACGCAGACGTCCTTAGCCGGGCTTGTCACGCGTTCCTCCCCACGGGGGAAGGAACGCGTGACAAGCCTAAGAACGTCTGCGTAGGAGGCTAGTGTCTACATAAATAACAAAAATACTTGAAAATACAAAACACACTTTCTGGAAGATAAAATGACGACTGCGATTGTTATACCTCCCAACTCAAATAAGCTTTCCGACTGGAGAACATGTCACATTTCATGGGTCGAAACTCACTGACTTCCAAGAGAAACGACAAAAAGAAGAGTGCGTTTCTTTGGGGTGATCTAGATCAGGATCAGTATTTCAAGACCACTCGGATCATGGTGCATCAAAGGAACCATTGAATCCACTCTGGTCACGAATTCATCGGTTCCTTTGATAAACTATGATCCGTGAGTGATCTTGGATCACTGATCCTGACCTAGAACACCCCAAAGGAACGCACCCTAATATTCGACTCGCACGTGTTCAGGTCGTGCACCTTGACATGGCAAATTTGTGTGAGGATCTTTGTCTTGTGGAGGGTCTCCGGAAAACAAAACTTAGGGCGCGTTCGTTTGGGATATTCCGGAATAAGAATATATTCCTGAATATATTCCGGAATATATTCCGGCTATTCTGCTCCTGGGAGCAGAATAGCCGGAATGGAAATCCAGCTTTTCTGGAATAAGAATAGCTCCCAAAAAAACGCTTACTCGCATTATTCCAATTATTCTTATTCCGGATTGATCCCAAATGAACGCGCCCTTACTGTTTTCTTTGAGGTCATTTATTGATCCCCGATATTGAACTTGAACCCCAGATAACCATCTCACTTTTTTTTTATTTTTTACTTTTCATCTTTACACTGACGTATCTCTCACACCGGGTAATCGAACCAAAGCTGAATTTGCTTCTTAAATTTAATTCCACACTCGGCATAAGCTCCAACCTCTCGCTAAGTCTAATTGACCGGAACTTGATACCTTAAACTTCATTTTGTCAAAGCCTAATGGGTTGAAGCTCTCCAGAATCAAGGACAGAAACAGATTGGATGTGAAGTGTCAGGGACTGTTGACAGGACTTTCTGAAAAGACTGTTACAGTCAGGCCAAGAAGGTTTGAGTTATCGGGAGTTCATTACTACAAAACAGAAAATTAACCTTACTTACTGCATATAACACGGCTCGGACTGACTTGCTGACCGTGTAAAAACGTGGCGAGTTTTTTGACGTCCACTCTGACCTCGGCCATCTTGTCCGGGTCTCTGTTGTGGTGTTGCGACGAGTTATCACCTTCTGCAAATTACATTAATTTATACACTGTAAATCGATACCAGGAGAGAAATGCTGATTACAAGATTGGAGAGAAGAAAATACTGACACCGTCCATCCACATAGCCAGAAATTTGTTAAGGCTTTATTTCACAGTTGCGTTATAGAGAACTGTAATGATCATTCATCAATTACATCTTTCTCTGTAGTTCAAATTACCTTGTTACACATGAAATTTTCCCGACACGTTCACTTCGCGAATTCCGCGATTGGAAAAAAATTGCGCAAGAATTGTTGCGAACATAACGTGATGCGAAAATTAAGTGACTCACATTATGTTACTGTTAAGTCATATATTCTCAACATTGCGTTTTTGTCAATTTTGAAGTTATTGTATCTTTGACTATGTAGCTTATTTACATGAAATTTTCGCGACACGTTTATTTCGCGATTTCATGGATTATAAAAACAACTGGATTGGAAACAAGCTGACGCAATGGCGACAACAGGGCCGGGTTGTTCAAAGCTCAATTTAGTGCATAATTATCTAAACCAAAAAAGCTGCAATTTTCGTACCCCAGGTAGGCGTGTCCAAATGCTTGAAATGCGTTGTGACAGAAGCCATGTCTGTGTCTATTCCAAGAGTCATGTTACCACTCTGATTGGCTGCAAGTATCTAAAATGGAAAATTCAGTTTGAATCATAATCCACCTAAGAGGGAACATTGCTAGAGTCCACAGAGGCTTTGGAGGCGACTTTTTCTTAACAAGGCCTGGAGGCAGCATGGCCTAGTGGTTTATATAGGGTGCTATTTGTAATCCGGGGGTCCCGGGTTCAAATCCTTCTCCCTGTCACTAGATGGATTTGTGTTTGGTGGTCCCAGATTCAACTTATCCATGCTTTGTAAATAGCCAACTGGTCAGTCTCTCGCCAGTTGGGATTTTTAACAAGTTTCTGTTTAATTTAGACTATAAATTTTTGTTTGCTTAGTTTAGTGTCCACAATTAGTACAGCAGTACTGAAACCACCTTGACACTTCAACAATTAAAAGTGAGTTGTTATTTTATTTTCTGGTTACCATCATGATAGAAGCCCCTAAAGTAAATTAATTACACGCATTAAACCACTTACCAAAAACGAACTGAGACTCTTCATCCGTTCAATGACGTTTTTCACCACTTTGAGTGATGGCATGTATATGCTAACCTTCAAAAGAAGAACAAGCACTTAAGTCTCATTGTGAGACTTATGGAGTGTAGCAGTGTTAAAGCCAGTACCAACATGGCTACACTGAACAATCAGTCTTAACACATCAAACCATCATCGATCTACTCACAAATGCTTTCAACTTAAAGGGACACAGTCAGCTTTGTGACTGCGCTGACCTGGACACTAGTTTTTCTCACTTTGAAAAAAGTTTACCTCAACCTGAAATCAAAGTTCATCTAGAAATCCGCTTCATTTTCCGCAGTGTTTTGCTTGATTTTTAATCGTTTACTGAAAAACCTGTTTTTGAGCGTCCTTTTGCTCATCCTATGATATTATTTTTATCACATCTGGTTAAAAACAGTATTTATCGCGTCTCTGTTATATGCAAATTAGTTATAGATTGGTATGTAATGCGCATGTGCACAAGCTGACTGTGTCCCTTAAACGCTGAAGATAACTGTCACTCAGGTTGTCACTGATTATCAGTTATCAACAACCATTCTTTTCAGAACTAATCTCTCTCAGAAGATCACTCTTTATGAACCACCAATCCTTGTGGATTCAAATGATTTACTAAGAAGGTCAAACCAGGCTTTTAACCACATGGTTGTCCTGGCATCTGGTGGAAGCCCACTTTTTTTAAGAAAATAATTTATTGTTCAATGTATTTTGAATGACAGAGTTCTGGAGGGGGTCTGTGACATAAAACTATGATAGAATTAGGTAAAAGAAAATAAGTTAAAGAAAAACATTTAAGGAAAGTGATGAAAGTAAGAAATAATTAAGGACGTTCGTGCCCATTGCTACTGCGCATCTCTACTGCACACCCTATTCAGGCACGTGTGTGCCACGTCATGTATTTCAAGCGCGCGCACCGAGTCGAAACTCAACAAAAAATAGAGCTGATGACCTTTGCGTTAACTTGGTATGTGAATATTTTTGTTGGATGCTCGGTGACTCCCACTTTTTTTTCGGCAGATCACTTCCTTTTCTGATTCTTTCCATTATACTAAAAAACAAAAAAATCTGTATGTGGGAAGTTTTAATTATTTCTCATATACTATTCAAATAAGGTCGAATCGGTACATGGATACAGGTAGGCGTGACTTGGAAGATGCATTTTTTAAGGCTAATTCTACCTGATTTAATGACAGATATTGCAAAAATCTATCAAAAAAGTCTATGATATATGCTGTGTTAAACACACATACCTAAGATATGATTCTTCAACTTAAATATATCCAATTGAATCTGGCCAGAATCGCCTCCAGTGACTGGAAATTCTAGAAATGCTATGGTCTGTGATACGCCTTTACTTCAAAATGAGTTCGGACCCCCCGATTTTTTTTTTTTACGTTTTTAATCTAATCTTATCATTTTCTACCTGCAGTCAAAGTTTTAAAAAAATCTGCACGTGGGAAATTTTGGGCGCGAACATCCTTAACGAGGGGGATGGGGGGGGGGGGGGGGGGTTAATAGGTCTACAGATCGGCGGATTTGGTAAATATTTTAGCCCAGATTCTGGATTCAGAGCGAAATTTTAACGGATCTGCGGATCCTATAATCACAGCGGAACGCGGTTATATCCAGTTCTTGGGCCCGGATTTTGGATTTTGGTTGTTAGGAAGTTCGGATCGTGGATCTCAGCGTTCCCCCGGAAATTTTATGTGCCGGATGTCACGCAGTAGAGAAAATGACTAGAAATATGACGCACTTAAGCGTGACGTGGCCACAAGTTTGCTCTTTTTGGCTGATCTCCAGTGTAATAGCCACATTTCGCTTATTCGATTTTGTCACATGAATTGTTCTCCTGGTTCCTCTTTTTCTATAGTTCTCTGGTTCTTCTGGTTCTCGTGGTTCTTGTGGTTCTCTGTTTCTCGTGGTTCTTGTGGTTCTTGTGGTTCTCGTGGTTCTCGTGGTTCTCGTGGTTCTCGTGGTTCTCGTGGTTCTCGTGGTTCTCGTGGTTCTCGTGGTTCTCGTGGTTCTCGTGGTTCTCTGGGTTCTTGTGGTTCTCGTGGTTCTCGTGGTTCTCGTGGTTCTCGTGGTTCTTGTGGTTCTCTGGTTCTCTGGTTCTCTGGTTCTCGTGGTTCTTCTGGTTCTCGTGGTTCTTGTGGTTCTCGTGATTCTTGTGGTTCTTGTGGTTCTTGTGGTTCTCGTGGTTCTTGTGGTTCTTGTGGTTCTTCGGATGTCACGCAGTAGAGAAAATGACTAGAAATATGACGCACTTAAGCGTGACGTGGCCACAAGTTTGCTCTTTTTGGCTGATCTCCAGTGTAATAGCCACATTTCGCTTATTC
>JAHPZR010053173.1:0-25142 GCA_019787425.1 Platygyra sinensis | reverse complement strand
ACATAGATAACAAAAATATGAGTGTGTAGTTTATTGGAGGAAGAAGATAGAGTGGGAAGTGGGATAATCACAAGATAACCAAGAACCAGGACAAATAGCATTTTAAAAATAAAGTACGCTTAATTGTCAATGTCTTGTTGCTGTCAAGGCCAAACATCCCTTAACTAATTGGAAGTCTAGCCTCCAATGCAGTCATCCTTATGGCCTGTCACACAATCTTTCCTGCATCATAAATATTAGCAGGAAATGGTGGGTGACAAGCCATAAAACCATTAGCATAGGAGGCTAGTGGTAGGCTTACCTGGTGGCTGTCTGCAAAGTGTGACCAAGGAGATGAATGCAGGATAGTTGATTATTCAGCTAGTAAATTGTAGGGCCAGGGAAAAATTCCATGTAATGACAATGTTGTACCTTTTAGAGGTGTGCAGCATCAAAAGGTGCACAGGGGGAGCTTTTGCAGTAACTTTTAATGTGTAGTTCCAGAAAATATCCATACCTCCCCAGCGGAAGGGATTTTTTCTAAGACCCCCACCCCACCCCTCTGGAAATTCAAATAAAGCTTCACACATTTCTAGAAAAACTTTCTTGGTCTTACAGAACCATTTTCCCCGAGGAAATTCTAATTCCTTCTGTGGGGGGAGTATGGATTTTTTCTGGACCTGCACAATGGGGTATTGAGTAGGGGCCTCCTGATTCAAAATTGGCCAGTAAATCAAACCATTTGGCCACACCACCTCCATGCAAATCTTGTAAGATGAGGTATATTTTTGCAAAAGAAAAAAGACAAAGAGGCACGAAGAAGCACTAAAAATACGAAGATCAGACTCACTTAATTATCCCTAGAAAACTAATGTAGAGTTTGATAAATACCATTAAAATTATCACAAATATATTTAGAACATAATGTGATATTGCCATTCACAAAGAGGCAAACACAAATGAAGACTGTGATTCAGATTCCTAACAATTTGTTCCCCAAAATTAAGCTTACCTCCTTGTTAAGGTTTGCATGAATTCATTATTTCTAAACTGCTCTTTTAGGTCGTTTAGTTCTTTCTCTAACTGTCCATTTCTTCTTGCAAGCTTCTTGTACTTCTTTCTAATACGTTCATTTTCTGTAGAGAGCTAAAGAAATATTTTCAAAAACTCAGCTTACAACTGCTTGAAAAAAGAGCCGCCTTTAGACGTTTAGCTTACTAACAAACAGCAACATATTAAATTCGAAAATCCTTTGATAAAAGCTACTCACATATAAGCAGTTGTGTATATTAGGCATTGACATTTTGTTTAACGCACTATATTCTTTGTTAAACTGTTAAAATGTTCATGTATTTGAAAGAAAATTTTCAAAATCTGCCGCCAATCGCCGCCATTTTCGAAACCGCTGACAATGAGCGGCACGTGCCAAAACATGTGCCCACAGTGCAAAAGACTGTGTGTTAGGCGGTCGACTTTTCAAAACTACGTTTTCTCTCACAAGAGTAGCACATTTTTCGACGATTTCCTGTTCTTTTTCCCAACTGATTCTGGTGTAATCAACATTGCAGCAATGATCGCGTTTTTCTGGAAGGACATGCTTAGTAGGGAGACAGGAGCGTCGGTGAAACTTCATGATTTACAAGCCCTTGGTATTTAGATGAATATTTTATGGTAAATAGTGGTACATGTATCACGCTCGCAACGGAATCTTGCGTCACAAAATGCGTCGAGACAAAACTACTTCCTTGTATTTGCTGTTTCTTTTTATAATCTGGGGAGACTGTATGACCAAGGAGGAGATAGAGAGATACAGGTTGGTGTAAAGAAAAAAAATCTGGTTAAATACTGTTTAATCATCTGTTAACAGCTGTTTACAGTGAATCAGAATTATACACGTACAAACCTAAGTTAGTAACCATAATGAACGAGTCTTTTAATTAAATTGAGAAAAAACTTGAAGAAGCTCTTTCAATTGATCATGATTCCAATGCAGTGTAAGTCTTGAACCTCTTTTAACGAAACTTTGAGAAAAAAAGCGCAGTGAGATCGGAAAAAATACCGAGGAAAACAAAGGCAGATTATTTGCATATTTGCACTTCATTGAGCGTTAGCCATAAGAAGCCCAGCTAAAGATACATGTAGTTCTATAGAGCTGGCATGCTGTTCATTGAATTTTCTTACTAATCTTTTAGACTGAAGACGAAAGCTATGTTTTACCATGGATATAATAGTTATCTCAATTATGCTTACCCTTATGACGAGCTTAAGCCTTTGTCATGCAGTGGACAGGATACATGGGGAAGGTGAGACTTTAGAATGATTTACTATTTTTTAACTCTACACTTGATTTTTGACACGGCTTTGGTAAAATTAGACATGTGTAGACTTTCTTGGTGGGCAGCTATATAAGAGGTTTGCAGCAGCATAGAGAAATTTTTTCTCCTTGCTGTAGCCAATATCTGACATATTCAACAAAAAAAGAAGCCTAAGCCGTGTATTCCACTATGATAAAACACAATGGAATTTGAGAACACGAGGGAAATGTAGAAAACACGATCCGCAGGCGAGTGTTTTCTACATTTTTCTCTTTTGTTCAAATGACCGAAGTGTTTTATCACAGTGTAATACACGGCTCAGGCTTCTTCATTTGCATTAAAATATAGATTTTACGTGCGCAAAACAATAATACATGCTTTTTCTATGTTTTATACTCTGATAACACATAGGTTTTTGACCAATCAGAGCACGCGTGGGATCCTATCTATATTTTAAAGTAGTGTACAGTATGTTGATAAAGCCAGGACAGTGTAGACAACAAAATATATTTCAATAGCTTTTTATTCTTCTTTGATGGATTGCTCTGGTAATGAAGCCATGAGAACAGCTGCTCTTCAGGGAGCGGGGGATACTCCTATATATTTATAAGTTACAGTAAAATTCTGAAAATAAGCCCCTCTAGGTATAAGCCCCTCCAAATATAAGTTCCCCAAAGTAGTAATGCAAAAAAACCCTCAGTTAAATCGCCCCTTCTTATATAAGCCCCCTCAGGAACTTGTGCTTGGAAAGTTACCATCAAATACAAAATAAAACAAAACAAAACAAAAATCAATTTGGAAATGCAAATGTCCTTCTGTAGATAAGCCCCTGCAAAAATAAGCCCCTCAAAAAGGGCCTTTGAACACTATAAGCCACAGGGCTTATTTTCGGAATCTTACGGTATATGGGGGTGCTGCTGAAGGGTATGGTTTTCAGGCAGTATACAGTACTCTAGGATAGGGTAGTAGAGATCAGACAGTTTGGTCGGGATAGGGTATAGTTTATCAGGAAGTAGCCTGTGTACATGCATAAATAATTTAGTCTGCAACAGGGTTCTTTATCAGGGGCTCTATGATACAAACTGAAACTCAGAAGTGACTTTATAAGATAATGGTTTAGTTAACATTTTTTGGACCACAAAAGTGATAAAGTTTCTGCATGAAAAAAAGCTGGTCTGGGATAGGGAAAGGCATGTTATTTAGAACAGGGTCACTAAATCAAGCTGATCATGGTATTAAAATATTAAGAATAGGGTTAGGGTTTCAGTGTTCCAGTGGCAGACCCCTACCAAAACATTTACAGAGTATTCCCTGGACAACTGCTCCACTTGATGAACTCCTGGATGGACAAGGTCTGCCTGTTTAATAGTTACTCTGTATATGCTTTTTGCAGCACCTGCATGGTCATTTAGGGGATCAAGTGCAGTGACTGGGCACTGGACTCTAGATTGAGTAGTTCAAGCCCTGGCCAATGTCACTGCACTGAGTTCTTGTGCACAGCACTTGACTGTTACAGTAACTAATCCTGTCCATAGTGCTGAATCTAATTCTGGGATGTAACAATGTCAATGACTGTGGCATCCCATCCAGGGGAATGTAGAATACTCTTAAATGTTTTATATTTCTGACGCCAAGTGCCAGTTGTATAGAACACTGTGGCATGATAGAAAATCTCACTCTCAAAAGCTTTAAGGTGGCTCAAAACAGTTTCCAGCACATTCCAAGATGTAGATTTTGATGGGTCATTGTAACCACTCTTTGTCAATTGATACTACATTCATGGTATCAAAAAACTGCCCAGTCACTGGTGGACACGTTGGTAGTATTTTCATGACACAACAGGTTACCATAGCAACACTATGACCTGCTAAAAAGACCTTTAATTTTAGCTTTAAGGGCTTATATTTCAAAAACGGCACGGTGAAGTTTTTTTCTTATTATAGAATTTTGATAAGCAGGATAAGATGCAACTTTTGGCAACGTTTAAAAATATTCTGTACATGGGGTTCAGAGCCACCTTAAATTTTTGAAAATTTAAGGTGGCTTTGAACCCCATGTACAGAATTTTTTTAAACCTTGCCAAAAGTTGCATCTTATCCTGCTTATCAAAATTCTATAATAAGAAAAAATTTCACCATACCGTTTTTGAAATATAAGCGCTTCAAGCTGAAATTAAGGGTGTATTTAGCAGGTCATAATGCTGCTATGGTAACCAATTGTGTCACGAAAATAATACCAACGTGTTCACCAGTGATTGGGCATTTTTTTGATACCATGATTGTAGCATCAATTGATAAAGAGTGTTAATTATGACCCATCAAAATCTACATCGTGGAATGTGCTGGAAACTGTTTTGAGCCACCTTAAACAATGGTTGCCTCAGCATGGCTTATTTGCTAATTAATACTTTTAATTAAATCAAAAACTCATAAGTGATAGATACCATATATTGAGCTGTTTTGAGCTATTTACTTTTATATATCAAAATAAGTGTTCTCTATTTTTGCATATTTTCAGGCACATACATGTAACATAATGTATTTGTTGTAAATTAACTTCTTCAGCTACTCACTGACACTGATAGATGCCTTGGATACTCTGTTGGTAAGTAGCACATATGGGTTATGGTATTGACCAGGCATGAGATCAAGATGGCTAGATATTGGCCAAGTATATGTAGTTCTGTTGATTGTGTGTTTTTGGACTGAGAGGGAGTCAAGGTCCATAAACACACACGCACACAAAAAGAACAAGACGAACATCTACACTGTAGCCATCTTGACCAAACAAGCAAATAATGTCAAATGTAATGGATTTGATATATAGAAAAAGAACACTTAGTTTCTTGTGGGACACAGCAAGTAAACCTGAGCAGACAGGATAATGCCATCTTGCCTCCTCACAGCACAGGATCTGGTTCACCTTGTCCTTTCACAGAGCTAACCATATAACAAAATTGGGTATTTATTTAGCAATTTAGTAAGAATATATCAATCAGTCTATCTTTGAACTTCTGTCCATCCGTGAACCAAGTGCTAGAAATTCTCTGTAGAAAAAAAAAAAACGTATATTAGACCCTATGCAAAAATGGCTACCGTTAAATTATTCTTTTGTTCATATTCAAAAGAGCCTCACTAACCTTGTTCAGGATAACAAACTCTCTACAATTTTTGCCTCAAAAACAAGGCTAGTGAGGCTATTTTTAATACAATCAAAAGAATAATATTAAGGCAGCCATTTTTGCATAGGGTGTATTAAACATTTATTAAATGGTAATTTTTGGGTTATAAAAAGGGAATTGTTTATCTGACTAGACTAGTGTTGTCTATTATCATTTGAGGCAAAGTAGGGATCTCTTTTTCTTATACAGTATTAGTTATTAAAATCTGTTCAAATTGGTTACTAACAACTTATTTCTGTATTAATAGATTCTTGGAAATACTTCAGAGTTCCAAAGGATTTCATTGCTGTTGGAAGAAACATTAGACTTTGATATGGATATCAATGTATCTGTGTTTGAAACAAACATCCGAGGTGAAAATTTTTGGGCATACCTGGCACAAAATAGTCTGGGAATTTCTTGTAGTATTCTTGGGTCCAGTGTCTACCACTTTATGTATAGTAGAGTAGAGTAGTTTAGCCCAGGAGAAACAGAATTGGTTAGAGTATAGTCGATTACTGTATTAAAACTCTATGCTATGTACTCTAAGCTTTGTATGAACTCTTCTATGTACTGTACACTCTACTTTAAGCTACTCAACTCTTTACTCTGCTTTACTACACACTACATACTCTACCCTACTCTACTCTACATATTCTACTCTACTCTGCTCTACTCTGCTCTGCTCTGCTCTGCTCTGCTCTGCTCTGCTCTGCTCTGCTCTGCTCTGCTCTGCTCTGCTCTGCTCTGCTCTGCTTTTCTCTTCTCTTCTCTTCTATTCTCTTCTCTACCCCACTCTTCTCTTGTCTTCTCTACTCCACGCTATATTTACTACTCTAGTACTCTACTCCACTCCACTCCACTCCACTCTACTCCTCTCTTCTCTTCTCTACTGTACTGTACTGTACTCTATTCTACTCTACTCTACTCTACTCTTCTCTAATCCACACTACTCTTCTGTACTCTACGTGACTCGACTCGACTCTACTTGACTTGCCTCGACTCTACACTACTCTACTCTACACTACACATCTCTAGTCTAGTCTACTCTGCTCTACACTACAAACATGTACTCTGCTGTCCTCTGCTCTACTCTACATTACACTACCGTAACTTTACTCTACTCTACTCTACTCTACTCTACTCTACTCTACTCTACTCTACTCTACTCTACTCTACTCTACTCTACTCTACTCTACTCTACTCTACTCTACTCTACTCTACTCTACTCTACTCTACTCTACTCTACTCTACTCTACTCTACTCTACTCTACTCTACTCTACTCTACTCTACTCTACTCTACTCTACTCTACTCTACTCTACTCTACTCTACTCTACTCTACTCTACCATGCACTACTGTACTCTTCTCTACTCTACTCTATGCTACTCTACTTTACTCTAGGCTAATCAACTCTTCTAGGCCACTCTACTCTACACTGCTCTGCTCTACCAGGGCTCAAAGTTTATTTTTCACTTTGGGATCACTTGTGCGACTGGGTGTAAATTTTTGGCGCACTGCCAAAATTTTAGGCGCAGAGCTTCAAACACTTGGAGCACCTACTCCAAAAGAATACTTCCCCTCGAAAATGAGCAGCTCAGACTTCGTGTTGCAATATGGGCCTATTCTAGCAGTGTTGAACACAACGGAAACAATTTAAAGAATCAGGATATTTCACACAAGACTTAAGCTTAGATATTATCCACTGAGTAGAATGAAGAATGAGCACATGAGTTAATCTCATTCCCAGTCTCCACACTTTCCGCTAGGAGCCCCTAGCACTATGACCGCCATAACAACGTGGGAAGAATTGAGTTCGGAGAATCCACTGGGAAATTAGGCTTGAAGGTGACGAATAGAGCACACCAATGAAAGGAAAGATGGTGCAGCTTTATTACTCTGCTCTATACACTAGTCTACTCTACTCTACACTAGTCTAGTCTAGTCTACTCTACTCTACACTAGCCTAGTCTAGTCTGATCTACTCTACCCTACACTAGGCTAGTCTACTCTACTCATACTCTACTCTACCTACACTACAGTAACTTCACTCTACTCTACTGTACACTACTCTATGCTACTCTACTCTTCTCTACGCTATTCTGCTCTGGTCTACTCTACACTACTCTACTCTAGGCTACTCTACTTTACTCTACACTTCTACTCTACTCTACTCTACTCTACTCTACTCTACACTACTAGATACTCTACGCTACTATACTCTGCTCTATTCTACTCTACTCTATGCTACTCTACTTTACTCTACACTTCTACGCTACTCTACACTACTCTTCTCTACTTTACGCTACTCTACGTTTCTCTACTCTATGTTACTCTACTCTGTTACTCTACTCTACAATACATACTCTACTGTACTCTGCTCTACTCAACAATACATACTCTGCTGATCTACACTACTTTACTCTATTCTACTCTGCTCTACTTTACATACTCTACTCTTTTCTACTCTACTCTATGCTACATACTCTATGCTACTCTAAATACTCTGCTCTGCTACACTCCACTACACTCTGCTTTACTCTTTGTGTGGTTTGAAAATGTTCATCCTGCAGTGCAGTTGAACTGACTTTTTGTCAGTTGTTTAATTAACATGATAGATTGTAACAGGTATAAATAAAAGCTGAAGGATAATTCTAAAACCTGAAATTCCAGTTGAATAATCTATTTGTTTTGATTACTATTAGACAGTTCCCTACTTCATGATCAAGCAGTTTTTTCCATTCTCATTAACATTGGTAATGAAAAAGGATGACAGTAACCTAAGGGGTTACTCATAGCTACTGAGCTCTGTTTTAGGAGACTAGAAGCAATACCAATATTTCTTTTACTTTAAATTGAAGCACATATTATTGTGACATTTTTGTTATTTTTCCTCAGTTATTGGAGGTCTGTTGTCAGCTCACTTGCTTGCACCAAGGGCAGGAGTGACTGTAGAGGAAGGATGGCCATGCCAAGGACCGCTGTTAAGACTCGCTGTAGATGTTGCAGAGAGACTGCTACCAGGTTGGTATATAAATAAGTTGTTGACCAAGTGTGAGGTCAAGATAATTGGATATTGGCCAAGTTCTTTTTTTGCGTGTTTATGGACCGAGACAGAGTCAAGGTCCAAACTCACAAAAAAGAACGAGGCCAATATCCATTCTTATTATATGGCTAGCTCCGTGAGCGGGCAAGATGAACCAAATCGCCCACTGTGATTGGCTACCCGAGCAGGCAGGATGGAGCCATCTTGCCCGCTCGGGACTACCAGCTGCATCCCGAAAGCAAAATTTCGCCAAAAGCCATATAAAAAATCCTTTATTGACCAAGTTTGTTCGGTCAAGATGGCTGGGTATTGGCCTCATTCTTTTTTTTGCGAGTTTATGGACCTCGACTTTGTCTCGGTCCATAAACACGCAAAAAAAGAACTTGGCCAATATCCAGCCATCTTGACCTCACACTTGGTCAATAACCCATACATCTTGACTGAACAAGCTTGGTCAATAAAGGATTTAATGTATGGCTTTTGGGGAATTTTTTGTTGTGGGATGCAGCATTAGTCCCAAGTGGGCAAGATAGCTCCATCTCGTCAGCTTGGGCAGCCAATCACAGTGCAGGATTTGGTCTACTTTAATTGCTGCTCAAGATGCATTATACTTAACTAACCAGGTACAATATTGCAAGTTTTCAAAGACAAATAGTATAAATTAAATAAATGGAAAATGAAATGTTTTTAAGGCCAAGTCCTCCAATCAGGCGTGTAGTAGCTTCATATTGTACCTGCCCAGTGTATTACTAAGTGATCAAGGCCAACTGTGATAATTTGCTGTTCATTGTTAGCTTTGTTTACTAAATTATAGAAGGAAAAGATGAGTTCTCCTTGCTTAGTACAGAGGGGTATTGAGGGAGTGGCCAGAGAAAGTACAATAATTATTATAAAACACAACATCGAGTCTTACTGTCCTTTCCCTTGAATTAAGTAGACCTCAATGCCCTTGCACTGGCATCTCCTGACCTTGTTTCTGGGCCAGTTCTGGGGGCTTGCATCTGGTATGTTTTCTCTGATGTGTAAAGAAGGATTACAAAATGAACCTGAGAAACCTTAAAGTTCTGCGACCCCTATTTAGTAGGAGGTATCATTATGATAGTTTTTTGAAAAGCTCAATATATTAAAGTGTACTTCATGATCTACAACTCACAGCATTTGAAACTCCAACTGGCATGCCATATGGTACAGTAAACCTTCGTTATGGAATTCCACCTTCGGAGACACCTGTCACCTGTACTGCAGGGTGTGGCACCTTCATTATTGAGTTTGGAACAATTAGTGCACTGACAGGTTGGTAAGCCATGAGCTGATTACAACTTTTTTGGTCTGATAATTCACTTTACCATTGCCAGTTGCATATTCCCTGAAATAAATCAGTCTCTAGGTATAAGTGAAGAATTTCCACTGCAACTGTACTATCATGCATTATTCACAATGGCACCCCGCTATAACGAAGTGTTATGGTACCGAAAAAAATGTTTGTTTTAGCGGGGTCTTCGTTATAGCAAAGACACTGTTATGACAAATAATCTGGTTAACAACAAAACTATTCGTTATAGCGGGGTAACCAAGCTGAGCCAAGATGAACAATGTGATATACACCACACAAAACAGTCGACAGTCTTGTGGATAAATAGCTACATTTAAATAAAGCAAACCTTTGAAGGTCAAAGTTTCCCTATCTTGACCAATAGGAGTCGTGCTTGGCTTATCAACCATTTGTATCATCATGTCCTTTTTACTGACTGCGAGTGACAGGACAAAATATTCGTTATAACGGGGTAATTGTGTGTTGGGACCATCAAAATCAATTCGTTATAGCAGGGATTTTGTTATAGCGGGGTTTGTTTCCGCATATTTTACTGTTAAATTCTGCCAGGCTTTCAAATGTTGTTCTTTATAATGGGGTCTTGGCTACAGCGGGGTTCGTTATAACTACAGTGGAACCCTGTTAATACGGACACCAAAGGGACATGCCATAGTGTCCATATCATCCGGGTGTCCGTATTAAGCGGGCTCTCAGAGAAAACGTCAGGAGCACATATTTTATCGATATAAAGACCAAAGCAGACAGTTTTACAAGAAAACTGCTCATCCTAGCTAAGGAACAAAGAAACAAACAAGGTCATCCTAAGGAAACATCACGATCTTTTATCATAGTCTCAGAGTAAAATCTTTTAAGTTTTGTACAGAGTATTATTATTGAAACAGTCATGACAGTGGACTTGTGACTTTACTTCGCTGCTATTTTTTTAGCACAGTTCTGTAATAAAATTTTATTCACACTTAAAAATCTATCATTATTTTAACAGGGTACAATGTTTACAGTTATCACATAATTGTTACAATGAAAATAGACAGTGTGCAGATAACCAGTGTCCGTAAAGCGGGGTTGACAATATATGAGAGTTGGTGACTCGGGACATACAAAAGTGTCCGTTGTCCGTTTTACCCGGTGCCCATATATAAAGTGGGTTTATTTTAGGGAAAATATCCAAGCTTTTTGTCGGGACAAACGAAACTGTCCGTACAAAGCGGGTGTCCGTATTAAGCGGGTGTCCGTAGAGCGGGGTTCCACTATAAAGGTAATTGCTCAGCCTCATTATATACTTGATGAACACTAGCATGGGTTCCCCTTAAGGGCTGGACACCAGGCCAATTGGCTGGTTGCGTGGATGATTTTGTTTGACCACCTGGAGGAAAGTTTTTCTTATATTAGAAATAGAGTTCAATAGTTTTGCCCATCTGTGAAAACTAGTTGCACTCCCGCTAAAAACTTTAATATAACAACCTCCTGACACTAGCAGTTTGTAGATGAATAGTTGTGATTGTTATCATGTTCATTATGATAATATTTCAGTCTTGGTTTTGTAGTAATTTTAATGTGCCTTTATCTCTTTCATATATACATGTGAGAACAATGGTATAAATAAAATAAACGTTATGCCCTGTGTACAAATTGTACATGTGTAATTTTTTTAACAATATTCTTTCAATTAGGTGATAATAGATTTATCAATGCTGCAAAAGGAGCCCTTGAAGGTCTTTGGAAAAGCAGATCAAAACTTGGACTGGTAATTGAAACAAAACTTTTCTTTGACTCTTATGAGGCATATCAAGAGGATCAACTTTCCACTGAATCCTTTTTGATACAAGCCTATTTGCAGTAATCATTGCTATGTTCAGGTGGTATTGTAAAGTTCATCATGGAAACATGACAATAATTTTACCTTCCAGCACCATAAGATGACAACCAGTGTTCCAGATAAGAGACAGGTCTCGGGTCAAAAACCTGACGGCAACTGCTACCTGACCTGACAAAAAGGAAAATCATTTTGTTCAGTTTTACTATGAATTTTCTGTACCAGAAACCATTCTGAGGTATCGAATGTCAAACATTTTTAGACTCCTGGAAGTAAATCCTTTATCTGTTCGCCCAACAACCCCCCACCCCTAACTCATCCCCTTAGCTTTATGTAGTGCTGCAGCTGCAGTTAGCTAGGTAGACCTACTTTGTGCAACCCCCCTGAAAATTACATGACCCCTTGCCAAAAAAAATTAACTGGAACACTAATGACGACGCATGCAGAAGGCTGACATAAAAGAATGTTAATATATAGAAATTTATTACTTAATTGTTTAATAATTAATTCCCTTATGTCCAGGATTGAACACTCCAAGGAATTTCTAGAAATGCAAACCAGAAGTTTTAGTTAAATGGAAAGTCAGCTCTTTGTCTTCTTAAAAGTTCTCAAAGTCTCATTGCTGTTAAATACTGTAGGTGGGTAACCATATTGATGTTGTTAGTGGCAAATGGACTGCACAAGATGCTGGCATTGGTGCTGGTGTAGATTCATACTTTGAGTATCTCCTTAAAGGAGGTATACTGTTTGGTTCACCGAGGTTGATAGACATGTTTAAAGGTAATGTTCAAAACATTCTCTCTGTTTTATCTACTAACAGTAATGTCACCTTAATAACCTTGTTCCACTTTGATAACAATTTGTCTGATTTAATTACAGTTTGATGTTAGGTGGGGAAAGACAGTATTGTGCAAGTTCTAATGTTCCAAAATTATAACTTCTACAAAATTGCTACTGACAGTAACTACTTGATCAAATTGAACATAATAATTTTCAGGCTTCCTTTTGCTTTTGCCAAATTTCAAGATTTTTCCTTGTCCATATTATGCAGTTAGCAGGCTATATTTTTATTTGCCCAGCTATGATTTGCATGTAGACTGAAAACCGCTCGTTACTGATAAATGATTTGGGTCTCATCTAAAAGTGTCAAGGACCTTAAAAAAGATAACTGCTAAAATGAGCATTTGATTAATTTAGGCATACACTAAAATATTAAAGGTTTTCTCTATCTGATCCAAGAATTTTATAGCAAGGTGCAACAGTACCTGAAGATCAGTGATTGGTATGTGTGGGTCCACATGGACAAAGGTCAGATTACTATGCCAATATTCCAGTCCCTTGATGCCTATTGGCCAGGGCTTCAGGTAAGTGACAGCTGTCAGTTATTTGCTGATTGTTATGCTTACTGCATCCGCCAGATAATGTGATTATTTACTTGATTTACATGTAAGGGGGTGTCTTGAGTTCACTTTCATTGTTCCATTTTATCCAATTATGATTTTTTAAGTGTTAGAATTTTTTGTCCATTATAGACATTATGGGGTGATATTGGACCGGCATCAAGGACCCTTCAAAAGTACCACAGCGTATGGCAGCACTTTGGATTCATTCCAGAGTTTTATCAGATTTCTTCTGGAGAACCTTATACCGGAAGAGCTGGTTACCCCTTAAGACCAGGTGGGCAATAACATCCACAATATTGTTGATTAGTAAATATTGATTCACTTTTTGTTATGATTGGACCTCATTTATAAGCGGGGTAGTGATCATGGTACTGTAGTTACAATCTGTAATTGGAATATTTTGAGAGCTCGTTTTGACAATTTGTTTCTCGCACACCCTGTTCTTTTAAATATGTCATTATGTGACTCAGTCTGAGGTTAACAAATGCGGTAACTGTAGCCAACACTGGGAAATATTTTTCATAGGATATCCAAAAGCAACTTCCCTCCATTGACAAACTCAATCATGTTTATACCTTTGCACATTCAGTTAAGACTATATTCGAATTGTTACAGCTACATTGTATACTCCACAATGTACAGTGCTATTCCTGTAGTAACAGTAATTGTACAACCAGCCGCAATCTGAACTAAGTTGTAATTCCTTATACCATAGACAGACAGTGGATGGGAAACTGGTGTCAGCTTCAGTTTCCTCAGTACAAATTGTGCACTCTGCACGCATTGCTTGCCTGTAGCAGGCCTTTGTTTTAACAGTTGTTGTCAATTTGTTTTACAGAGTTGATTGAAAGTGCCATGTACCTGTATCGTGCAACACGGGATCCTTATTTCCTTGAAGTAGGAAGAGATATGTTGGAATCCATAGAACATAGCGCTAGAACACCATGTGGATATGCTACAGTGAGTCTTGACTGCTTTTAATACAAGTGTACTTTCCTCTCTGATTGAGTACAAACTTTCCTGTGAGATAGAGCTACAGTGGCCTTTTAATAGTATCAGTATTGTCTTAGGGAAGAAACAAAACTTTCTCTTGGTCTCTCTCTACATAACAATTAGATTATGAGCTAGTCAGAGATTTCTATCATCGGCTATCATCAGCCTCAGTCAATCATGCAAAAGTCTCTTCACTAACATTTCAAAAATGCAAAGAAGCAGCCATCATTTTGTTAACGACAGCACACTGCGAGGCTACTTACTACACATATCTACAATAGAACAGATACTACCAGTAAGTGGCCTAGTGGTAGCCAATCAGAGAATGGTATTTAGAAGGTTAGTAGATTTATACTAATGACACAGTCGTATAATGGTTACCAGTGAATTGATGAAACAACTGGGCAATGGTGCCATCATTTTGATGCACTTCACTCTGAAAAGGCTTCACCAATTCACCGCCAATCACCTATCATCATCTTGTTTAAAAGAGAGCAAGATTAAAATTTAAACTTTTGCTATCCATTCCTTGTCCTGTCCTAGACCTTAACAATGATCCCATTTTACAGTGATCAATCACCATTCTCACAGAGCTGTTAAACGCATAAAAATGTACCCAGCCCAGTATATTTACTTACGCTGTTTGCCAACTTCTCTTTCAGATAAAAGATGTAAAAACACATGAAAAAGAAGACAGAATGGAATCTTTTTTCTTAGCAGAAACAACCAAGTACTTGTATCTCCTATTCGATGAGCACAATTTTATCCATCAGAGCAATGGTTCAGTGGATCATCAAATAAAACCTTCTCTGTCACCGTCATGTAACACCGGATCAGCAGGATACGTCTTCAACACAGAGGCACACCCTATTGATATTGGTGCTATTCATTGCTGTTCATCCTCAAAGCTTACACATATACCTGAAAATTTAAGAACTAGAAGAATGTCCTTCATAGGAACTAAAGCAGACTCCGAAATATCGGACAATAATGATGATGATGATGATAGCAGTCAGGGAGAGAAAACTTTCACTGGTTCTTACACTTGTCAAGCAAGAACATTCCATAAGAAACTGTCAGTATTAGGAGCATTTATTGAAGGATCTAATGAGCTACCAGGGAACACTTGATAAATAAAGGTTGTTTTTCTATTAATAAATTATATTCAAAAGATATCAAATGAATTTTATTTTCTACAAAGCAGAAAAGATGAAACAATATTTTGAGCAATGCGGGAGTAGACAATAAATTTGTAAATATAAATACATAATTATCTTTATTTGTTTTGTGGTGTGAAGGACATTTAACAAATTGATTACAAACTAGAAAAAAAAACCACTGTTAGATATACAATTACTAAAAGGAGTGTTACAATGAAAATGTTGATTTGGCTTGACATGTATAAAAAATCCAGTGGAATGAGAAGAATTTAAATAGGCATAACAAATTAAATAAGAATGATATAAACCACAAAATCCTATTATCACTTTTCCACAAATCATGTCAATCGGTTACAACTATCAGAGTTCATATTTATTTGTTTTGTTATTCACCAAGGGAAGGTAGTTGTCACCAGAGCTTACATTGAAGGGGAACAATAAAGTGTAGTTTGCCTTTGCTTTAGCAGGGAAGTATTCAACTAGAGTTGCAAAGCCACAAATTGAATGGCTACCAAAATAAGGTACTTGTATTCAAAATCCCACCAGGTACATGCTAAGTCTATTAATAAATGAAACTAGTGAGACAATCTCAGATAGTGCAGAGTGTTATGCAGGACTGTCAGTACGTTTTGAGTCATCTGCTGCCTGTATGTAACTTGTTAGTTCAAGGCCCAAAAATAACTTACAATTACTGTTTTTCAAGACGGTTTTAAATTTTACTGTGGTGTTTTTCGTTGAATTTCGTTCATTTTAAATTTATTAATACGTTGAATTACCAAACGTGATAATTTTATTTTTTCAACGCCACTATTTGTAACTTGATACTTTTGTTTTTCTCGCAAAGTTTGTAACATGATAGCCTTGTCTTTCTCAAAAACATACAAAGAAAGATATGCTCGCTTTTTTTCTGCTGGAGAAAAATGAATGTTACTAACTTATGAAAAAAATGGAAGAGGAATGATTTTGTTTCATTCAAGGAGCAAATTTTCATATCATCAATAAACAATTACTAATTTAATTATCAAATAGTCACGTCGTGTCTCGGAATAGCACGTTCTTATTAGGTTGCCACCGTTGGTACCGTGTTAACAGTAAACCAGTTCAAAATACACAATGATATCGATTGAGACAACCGAGAAGCGTTTTAACTTTACCGATATTATTTACATCTTAGATCGGTGAATGAGTCCCCTCAAAGACTGACTAAATTTATTTCCGGTTTCCGTAAGTGCCGCAGTGTCTGCAGCAATATTTGAGAAGTTTCGTTTGTCACGACATTACTACCGGGTACTTTTAAGGTAATTCCCCTGAAATAAAACTGACAATAGATTTTCGTTCAAACTTTGCCCACTGAATATTTATCATATGAGAACTTCAATTTTGAAATAAAAAAAGGGGGTGCCCATACTCATTAAGGAGCACTGGGGCATTAAAAATGACCCATTTTGGCATTGTTTACCACTTATTACAAGAACGCATTCCCAGTAATAATTGTAAATTTTTGTGACGGAGACTCATGAGAACACGCATTAAACCGGAGTCAATGCGTTGTATCGGACACAAATAAACTTTTAAGTTTGATTTAGACAGAAAGCAGAATCCTTGATTAAAATTTCAACCACATTTCTTGACATGGTTACCATAGGGCAAAATAGAAAAGACCACAGTTTACTTGCTATTTTCGCTATTTATTCAATTTTCAGCAATAGAAATCAGATCAGTCTTTCCTCAAGCAAAGTTTATGATAAGTTGATTACAATGACTGGGAAAAAAATTGGGGTGCCCATGCTCGTTGGTGAGCTATAGCCATTTTTCAACTGAAAGAGCTCAATATCAAGGCAAATCCGCCATGTTTTCAGTGTGCACGTGCACGAGAGCGCGCTAAATGACGCCATAAATTACGCGCAGAAGGGATGCGCAGTGCAATTGTGAGGAATAACCTTAATGTCGGTAACTCGGAAATGTTTAGGGTGAATACATTTGTGAACTTCTTCTTCCTTTAAAGCTTAGCAAACACGAAATAGTTTGAAAAAAACACACATTTTTCAACAGAGCTAGGGATGATTCCAAACGATACGCTGTCACAAAAACGTTCTTTGCACTAAAAAGGAAAACTGACATTACTTGAAATATAACTGCTATCGCCCGTTAAGAGGAGTGTAGTATCGCACGCATGAATGCTGAACTCGAGAACGGATTGTATCATGCTGACAGTGCTAGAGCGCATGCGTCTTACCTGTTGTGTTCTACCACAAGGAAAAGCACTTAACGTTCAAGTGTAATTGTGTATGAAATGTATCGTTTACCCAACATATAGTCAACACTAATTAATCTGCGCATGCGCTTCGAGCAAATTGCTTTTGTTCTTAAGAGCGGAATAGTACCACAAGGATAACAAGAGAATATTGGAACCATATACATGTCTGAGTTTTCTGATGTTACGAAAGAAGTAATGTAAATATGATACGTTTTACGTAGCAATCAAAGGTACCTACCCCACCCGCTCAAAACAAGGCTATTTAGACCTTATTGCCTTATTGACATAAGACCTTAGTGCCTTATGGCCATAGTGCTTTAGCGGCGTCAACCCCCAAACCATCCCAATAGTGCACTGCACTAAAAAGGCTAGACAAGAGTTTTTTACTGGGCCTTTCAATAATACATGAACTCTTCTCACGCAACAGTAACATGTTCCATGTTTTGCTGCCGTCAATCATCTTAGCAGACTTCTCAGGAGACAAGTTCACTTCAATGGGCCCAGTGGTGATTGGTAGATTTTTGTTTCTTTACTTCAAGGATGGTTGGTTGTCATTGTAATTATGATTGGCAGCAACAACGATGAATTGTTTTGAACTTCAAAGTTTGTGATATTAAAAGCCCGGGAGGGGGGGGGGGGGGTAATCCCAGGAAAAATTGGGTGGGGGTGTGCGGCCCGCTTCCGAAAACCCTTACCCTATTTATGACCAAAATCTGCGATATTCCCTACCCTATTTATGACCTGACCAAAAATTCGAAACCCTATTTATGACCTGAACCTTACTTCAAAATCCTGTTTCATACCTGCGTTATAATTGGATCCCTAGTTCAGACCTATGTTAAATTACCGTAAACATAATATGGAAGGGCTTTTGTTGATTTTCTTTTCGATAATGATGAAAAAGTGGTTTCTAGGCTTAAGAACATAACCATATCAGGGTTGGAGTACAAAAATCATACCCTATTTATGACCAAAATGGCCAAAGTCAGCTAAAATTGATACCCTATTTATGACCAAAACGGCTGAAAAAACATACCCTTTGGGGTTGCACATACCTATATAGCCCATATAAGTGAGTACCCCCCGGGATTAAAAGGCACAGTAATTGTTACAAATTTACTCTCAAGCATTCATCTGCATTTACATAAACTAGTGAGACAATCTCAGATAGTGCAGAGTGTTATGCAGGACTGTAAGTACATTTTGAGTCCTCTGCTGCCTGAATGTAACTTGTTAGTTCGAGGCCCAAAAATAACTTACAATTACTGTTTGACACGAAGGTTGTAAATTTTACTGTGGTGTTTTACGTTGAATTTCGTTTATTTTTAATTCATTGATACGTTGAACTAGCAAACGTGATAATTTTTTCTTTGTCAACGCCAACATTTGTAACTTGATACTTTTGTTTTCCTCGCAGTTTGTAACATGATACCCTTGTTTTCCCAAAAACATACAAAGGAAAATATGCTGGCTTTTTTCCTGCTGGAGAAAAATGAACTAATGTTATTAACTTATGAAAATAATGGAAGAGGAATGATTTTGTTTCATGCAAGAGACAAATGTTCATATCATCCATAAACAGTTACTAATTCCACAGGCGGCCCAGACGTTGTTTGTGATTTACATACGTGACAGTATTGCGTTACGTTTTGTATTTATGAGAATGTATGAAAATGGTTTGAAAATCGCTCTAAATTCAACTTGTAGTAAAGGATTTAAATAAAAGAAGCTTACCTTAGACCGTGCCTGTGTTATTTTGAAGTCTTTGTGGCAGCTGAGTCGTTCTAAAGTCGTTCTAAAGCCATTTTGACGATTTAAACTTTTCCAGGTTTGCTTTCCATTAAAGAGAAACGAAAGGCTGGCGACCAGGTCGGCCGACGGTTCGCACTCGAAGCTCCATAAATTCCACTAAAATGCTCGGAGCTCGCCAAAATTGCCTCACGGCAGCCTTCGATAATTCTTCTTTCTCCTTGCTTCGCCTCGGGCTCCAAGGTTTATCTTATCCGCCCGAAAACCGCTCGTTTTCGAACGCTGGCTGCCCATTTCTGCTTCGTCTCGATCCGTTATGAGTTATCTTGGGCACGGATTTCAAAATCGTTGGCTTAGCGACCGCTTCATCACGACAAAGTCGCCCTCAACCGTAGGGAGGCACAGGTCAATTTGCTCTATGCAAATTGAACCGTATCAGGGTCCCTGGAGAAATTACACCGGAAAAAGCTGGATACTCACCGCTTGCAGAGAAGTAATACGAGTCAAATATACTGGCCGTGTTATTTTTATAATTGTTTCGCGCTAATTTTTACCGTGCTAACAAGACAGTTACACGTTGTTGTACTCGAGAGCACTTTCTAGTGGAATTGATTGCCAGACATTTTGGCAGTCCCATTTCTGCTCAGCAAAACAGTGCTTTTCAGCGCTAAAATCGCTCAGCAAAACAGTGCTTTTCAGCGCTAAAATCGCGTTTCCCGTGTTTCCCCGTGAACCCTGATACGGTTCAATTTGCATAGAGCAAATTGACCTGTGCCTCCCTACGGTTGAGGGCGACTTTGTCGTGATGAAGCGGTCGCTAAGCCAACGATTTTGAAATCCGTGCCCAAGATAACTCATAACGGATCGAGACGAAGCAGAAATGGGCAGCCAGCGTTCGAAAACGAGCGGTTTTCGGGCGGATAAGATAAACCTTGGAGCCCGAGGCGAAGCAAGGAGAAAGAAGAATTATCGAAGGCTGCCGTGAGGCAATTTTGGCGAGCTCCGAGCATTTTAGTGGAATTTATGGAGCTTCGAGTGCGAACCGTCGGCCGACCTGGTCGCCAGCCTTTCGTTTCTCTTTAATGGAAAGCAAACCTGGAAAAGTTTAAATCGTCAAAATGGCTTTAGAACGACTTTAGAACGACTCAGCTGCCACAAAGACTTCAAAATAACACAGGCACGGTCTAAGGTAAGCTTCTTTTATTTAAATCCTTTACTACAAGTTGAATTTAGAGCGATTTTCAAACCATTTTCATACATTCTCATAAATACAAAACGTAACGCAATACTGTCACGTATGTAAATCACAAACAACGTCTGGGCCGCCTGTGCTAATTCAATTATCAAATAGTCACGTAGTGTCTCGGAATAGCACGTTCTTATTAGGTTGCCACCGTTGGTACCGTGTTAACAGTAAACCAGTTCAAAATACACAATGATATCGATTGAGACAACCGAGAAGCGTTTTAACTTTACCGATATTATTTATATCTTACATCGGTGAATGAGTTCCCTCAAAGGCTGACTAAATTTATTTCCGGTTTCCGTAAGTGCCACAGTGTCTGCAGCAATATTTGAGAAGTTTCTTTTGTCACGACATTACTACCGGGTACTTTTAATGTAGTAACTCGGAAATGTTTAGGGTGAATACATTTGTGAACTTCTTGTTCTCTTTCATGGCGGAGAAAATAAACAGGCGGCTGAGGAGACCCATTCGCTTCCCTCTTTAAAGCTTAGCAAACACGAAATAGTTTGAAAATGGCACACGACATTTTTTAACCGAGCTAGGGACCCGGGTGGGTACTCAATATATCCCTGGGTGGGAGGTGCGGCCCGGCCCCTCATACCCTGACCCTGTTTAAGACAAATATCGCTGATTTTCCTATCCTGTTTAAGACAGAATTCCGATTTTTGATACCCTGTTTAAGACAGATTAAAAATTGCAATTACAAATTGTGCGGCTTTCTTGTTGTGTAATCAATGGAAATTGAATGTGCCTGGTATCAATGTCAAAGTCATGAAAGTCAATAATAATTTACAAGAGCTTGTAAAAATTTTGCTGTTTATTGTCCAAGAAAAGATATCCAATTTAAAACAAACATTGATGAATCGATACCCTGATTAAGACAAAAAATGACAAATTCGATACCCTGTTTAAGACAAAAATCCCGAAAAACATACCCTGGCTGGCCGCACGTCCCCATTAAGCCCTTATAAGGGAGTACCCCCCCCCCCCCCGGGGGCTAGGGATGATTCCAAACGATACGCTGTCACAAAAGCGTTCTTTGCACTAAAAAGAAAAAACTGATATTACCTGAAATATAACTGCTATCGCCCGTTAAGAGGAGAGTGTGGTATCGCACGCATGAATGCTGAACTCGAGAACAGATTGTCTCATGCTGACAGTGCTGGAGCGCATGCGTCCTACATGTTGTGTTCTACCACAAGGAAAAGAACTTAACGTTCAAGTGTAATTGTGTATGAAATGTATCGTTTACCTAACATATACTTAACACTAATGCTAATCAATCTGCACATGCGCTTTGAGCAAATTGGTTTTGTTCTTAAGAGCGGAATAGTACCACAAGGATAACAAGAGAATATTGGAACCATATATAGTTTTGTGGTGTTACGAACGAAGTTATGTAAGTATAGTACCTTTTACGTAGCAATCAAAGGTACCTACCCCACCCGCTCAAAACAGGGCTAATTATTTAATTGAAATTAATAAATTAAACAAACATTAAAGTTTACACCTTATTGCCATAGTGCTTTAGCGGCGTCAACCCCCAAACCATCCCAATAGTGCACTCTGCACTAAAAACATACCACAATCCTCAAACCATGCTAGCAAAGAAAGTGGCCTTTTTACTTAACAGTAGATGCATATTTTATTACAAGAAAAGACATTCTTTTGACAAAATTAAATGGAAGTATGAAATAGCCGAGGACAGCGTGCATTTCAAATCAGAATCTACTGTCAGAGGGTACCAGTTCACTCATTTTTAGCTTTATACTTTTAAAACACTTGTCAGTACATGTAGCTATGGTAATGATGTCTCTAGACTGTTCACAGCCTGTCTATTTATGCAGACAAGAAAAAGCAAGCAAAGTGAATGCGGGGTGGGGATGGGGTTTTTCTCAGTTCCCACCCCCTACCCATTCAAGTCTCCTGTTTTACTCTGGCATCCAGTTCTGTCGTGATTCTATCCATGTGTTGAACAACTGAATAAACATATGAGAAAACAGAGGGCTGTGAACAGTCATCTATGATACATTCAACAGCTAACAGACTTCGTGACACTGATTAGTTCATAGCTACATCTGTAGCTTTATTCTGTTAACTATAGTATAACTCTTGTTTCTCATTCAAGCTAAATGGCAGGAGTTTCAACAAACACTGGAGATTTTGGATACAAATAAAACACTACTAAAATTTGTTAAGATTGGTTTATTTGTACATTTGATTCTAACTAGTAAATACCAGTAATAAAAATAGTTTTCAAGTTTTAGTAGTGTATACTGGAATGAGCAGTTTAGGTCTGTGACCTCTAGTCAACTTGACCTTGGCTCCTAGAGGAGCTAAAATGTGACTAAGAATTACCAAACTGAGCCAACCCTAGCCATTGTCAGGATTTCGATTATAATGAAGTCACAACTGTCAAGCACATGCAGTGAGGCAAGCCACAGTTGCACATGACACCACTGGGATTGTAATGTTCCAATACCAACTAAAACAGAAGCTATTAGTCTCTTGGCAAATCTATGATGTCAAGATACTGAGAAAGCTCTTGGGCAAGCTCATTGGTTGAAGCAGCTAATACACGACGTGCCATCAAGTCCACTGGTTTACCTAGTACACAAACCACATTTGATGTTTGTTATTTGTAAGGAGGCCAAACAATAAATACTAGTTATACTGACAATGCTTTTGAGTGGTATACATAAACAATAGCCTCCATTTGGCACGAAAATATGCTACGATATTTGTCCGCGGACATTAACTGTTCCGCGAAGCAAATAGTTTTCCAAGAGCGTAGCTCAAGGAAAACTGTGAGCTTTGAGGAACAGATAATGTCCAAGGACAAATGAAGGCCTTCGTGCAAAAAGGGCGTATATCGGTTTTTGGCCGATTTTCATTTTTTTCAGGATCGAGCTAATTTTTCACAGACAGACTTGTTTTGACATGAAACGCATCGTTCCGTAATTGTCTTGGTGAATTTGCGCTTCGTTCTCCAGAAATAACGTATGCAAAAAAACTCAGTTTTCTTTTGGAGACCTTTTGTTCAACGAGAAACAAAAGAAACCTTTTGTTTCACTTAGTTTTATTATTCGTATAATATACCTGCCAACTTTTTCTGAGATATAGGCGTGAGATTTTTATCCTGGGAGTGCTGAGATTTTTGAAGACGACACGATCATATCCGAAGATTCCCGAAGAAGTCCGAAGTCTTCCGAAGACGTCCGAATTCTTCCGAAGATGTCCGAAGTCTACCGAAGTTGAAGTTATCGAGAAAACGCTTAGCCACAAGGACCGACGTTAGTTGATAACATCAGCGCTATAGTTCGCTCCCAGTGCTTTTCACTTCAAAAATCGGAGATCGCGATGTAAGGTATTGTCATTTATTCATTTTACACATGGTTTTCGTTCAACTCACATTTTTCAATCAGGCGTGAGAAATTGGCCCGCAGGCGTGAGACTCCTGAGTTTTCAACCCGTAGGCGTGAGAGTTGGCAGGTATAGTATAATTACGCAAATCACTTTAGCTGCTTAGTGCTGCTCCGTTAGCGCAAGCGATTAAGGCGCGCTACAGAGCGGGTCCGGATTTGTTTTGTTGTGACGCGGGTCCGATACAAGGTCCGGCGCTTTTTTTTTTTTTTTTTTTTTCTGTTTCTCTAGCTATTTCACAAACCAAAACATCAATTTAAAAATTTTAACTTGCTGTCGAAGCTGCCAACAGTAATCGTTTAAGTTCGGGTCGCGTCGAAATCTGCCTTCGGTATGGGTCGCACTTGGGAAAAGTTTTCATCTTTGCCGGCCAAAAAACGGCAAAAATTTGAAACCGCAACCGGAAAGGAAAACTTTCAGAAAGAAACGGAGGGTGGCACTTGTGGGAGAAAATTGTCAGTAACCAGATATTAGATACCGCGTTGTTTACCCATGTGTTTTCGAAAGACATGATATCGATCACGATCTAAACCGAAACAAGTATGCGTCCCGTTGAAGGAGTGCTCATAGTTACGGTGATTCTTCTTCTCTTTGTTCAGCTTAACCTACAGCAGTTCGTTGTCTTTCCTCGTTGAACGAACGATGGGCAGACAAATGTTTGATGGTTTTAACAGCGGCCATGATCAGAGGAAGAAATTGACGTTGCCGAAGAATTCTTGCGTTAGGACTTTATCGCTTGGGGCATGGGAATTCATGTGTGAGCATTGGGCCAAAAAACCAACTCCGTTCATGATTAAAGACCGCGAACTAGAATCGAACTTCCCGCGCGTATCGTTTTTCATGTAACACTGACAAGCGTTGACAGTTACCTCTGTGATTCCCATTGTTTGGCTCGACTTTTCCAAAATCTGCCTACCCCACCCAAGCACTACGGCGTCTTTGATGTTTTGCCGTTTCGCAAAGTTTTTGCCAAAAGGAAAAACCTTGGGTCGCACTAGGCAAAGGCCCGCGATGACAGATTTCCACCGCAAAGTAAACAAATTCTGGCAAAGATTTGCCAAGTGCGACCTATGCCGATGATGCCGCTTCACGCAAAACTGAGTTTTTTGCATACGTTATTTCTAGAGAACGAAGCGAATAACTACCAAAGCAATTACAGAACGATGCGTTTCATGTCAAAACAAGTCAGTCTGTGAAAAATTAGCTCGATCCTGAAAAAAAATGAAAATCGGCCAAAAACCGATATACGCCCTTTTTGCCCGAAG
>JAHPZR010053172.1:7500-18907 GCA_019787425.1 Platygyra sinensis | reverse complement strand
TGCAAAGAAGAAAGGTGATAAAGAGCTAAAGAAGGCAGAGAAGAAGGGGTAAGTGTAGGTTAATAATTTAAGTCCTAGATGTTAGATTTGAATTTTAAACAACCCGTTTGAGTAGATAGTACCTCATACTTTATTTTTCACTGTTCTCTGCAGAAATTATGAGGAGACGTATCGTAAAGGAGTAGATGACATGAATAGCCTTTCTCAAACTCATGAACTGAAGGTACAATTTGCCTGAATCTGATGACGCGAATCTGCATTCTAAGTAGTACCTTAAAAACAATCACAGTTTCGTTGTAAAGCCTGATTTTCATGTCTAGAAAATCCCAGATGATCAGCAATTGCATGTTTCATGATGGTCGCCGACTTTGCAGATATGTCACGGAGGTAGTGTCTCTTCAATCAACTTACACTTGTTCTGTGTGAGCATGCTATAGTTATTGCTTTGGGACTTGTTGAGAGACTTAGCTTGTGGATTGAAGGAGCTCTGTCTCAATACATTGAGTTATTTTGGCCATGCTCAAAGTTACCTTTAAATTGAAGGAAAACAGAAAATAGTAAGTTATTAGGATACAAAATCACCAAGGACATAGTAATAAATCAAAAAGGAACAAGGATGGTTAAGGATAGAGCAGATTAACATGGACTTGGAAAATTTAGGCTTAAGTTTTCAAATTGTGGTAACCATGGCGAAGCTCTTTTAAAAGTCCTGAGAGGTTTTGTTCTGATCGTGATCATTAGCCATCAAGATGTGTCTTCGCATGTGTTGCAAAGGATCACATATTGACCAAAAAAATTTATCTTTTCCCAAGTTATCCCCATAAAACTTGGAGTGTCAATAACTTCTTTAATTTGATCATCATGTTTATCATAATTCAAAATCGATTAACACTCAGATCATCATGTTCCTCATCTGGGATTTTGACAACATTTTGAAAAGCAGGCCTGACTGAAGAGTTATGTACTTGTAAATGTTAACTTGTTCTGCCAAATTGGACCAATTATTGGTAAGGGTACATATGGTGATTAGGGTCTCAAACAGTCTTTGTCCTATCCTATTTCTATTTGATTACACATTGTGTTTAAATTCAACAATTGTCTGGTCAATTTCTGTTAAGTAGTTAAGGTGTATTTAGCCTAACAGGGGTAATATGTTATTCTGAAACTCGATGAAGTGTGCTGTAACTGTACTGACTAACATAATTGTCTTGTGCTTTAACTATGCATCACTCGTTCATTTACTTTGATCATATATCATACATTACATGCATGCTTTATGGTGTTAAATACGCGATTTATTGCAGATGGTTAACTGCTTTCCCATGTTCTCTATAGCTATTTTTCACCATCGCACTGAACACAGCATGATGTATAAATTTGGTCAGAGCAATTGCTTCAAGACTAAAGTAAAATAAAATAATCTGCTGGTGTGGTTTTAAGTCAAATTGCATAAAATAACCTAATGTGCACTGCATGACTGCAGCACTGCATGAAGTAGATAATCTCCTTACTTCACGGCGGAGAAACATATTCAGTAGTAATGTGAATGCTTGTACCTGTGGCACATCTTAACTTGCATGGCTTGGGTTCAAATGCATGACTCATTACTTGAACTGAGGTCTGGAGTATTCAAATTTGATGTAAAAACTCTTGTGGTTTCTTCTCTTGGAAATCTTAGGAGGAGGCAGTTGGTCTTGACAGAGAAACAAGTGTACGTACATGCAATGTCACGGCTGTAAACATTACTTCAGCGCTAGTATTTCTTTCAATTTAGTCACTGCACACACTGTACACCTTTGAAAAAGAAGATAACTAGATTTGTTTGAAACGTGGAAACACAGTTGTGATGTTTTAGATTCGAGTGTATTTCTGAGAAGCATTTTAAACAGTAGACTACTTTTTTCTTGTTTACATAGCCTCATGTAAGCACAAGGGAGGTTGGAAGAATTCTTTGAGTTGTGCAAACCCTCAACTCTGTCTTGGGTTTGTATAACTGTGTCAAATTCTCCAAAACCCCTTGTGTTTAGATTGGGCTATGTAAATACAGTATCCATAGTAAAGTCTGTGGATGGAGCCATAGTATGTGACCTTTCGAGTTAAAGCCATTTAGCAGTCTTTTAAGGTGGTGGTGTTTAGTTTCTCAACATTTTACAAAACGAAATTTGGTATTTCCCCCTTGAATTTGTTGACAGCATGTGAAAGTTGTCTGACTTCAGGTGACATACTGCTTGAAGTTCTGCATGCAGGCTCTAGGTCTTGCCCAGACGTAGTTTCTACATAAAGTATCTCACAAAACAACCACCGAATCAAATTTAGACATGGGTGCATCACCCAGTTTTCATTTTTTTTATGAACTGTGGCCTTACTGTTTTGGATTTTCTCAGAGTAGTTTTCCTGATGTTGTGTGATGATATCCCAAACACTGCTTCCTGCTCTTCATACAATAGCTGGCTAACTGACATTGATAGCTGAACAATATTGAAGTGCACCTCAAGCTATGGACGTTTTCCCTTGAGTACTTGCATGACAAAAGACGTGACTGAACGTCTTGCATGGTACAAATCTTGCTCGTTCTTCCTATTCAATTCCTACAATCTACACAGAATCAATATCTTCCTGGTGCGATTTTGTGCTGTAATGTGACTTTCTCTTATATTCGCAAAAATATCTTGCTGGTTGCTAAGCCATTGCATAATATTTTCATGCTAGTCTAGTAATGTTTGACTGATAATGCTTCTGGTATTGCCTTTTTAGATCAATTCTCTTAAACGTGAGCACCGTGAGGCAATGATTGATCTCTTGAGAAGACAGTTAAATGAACAGCTGGAACTGGCTGAGAAGCAACTAACTCCAGTAAGCTGAGATTTTTTGTAGTCAATATTCACTTTCAAAGCCGGGTCAGGTTCAAAAGACGGTTCTTGCTAAATCCTGGGGTAGCTTAAGGGCGTTCGCGCTCATTGCTACTGCGCATCTCTATTGCGCATGCTATTCATTGGTCACGTACGTGCCACGTCATTTTCAAGCGCGCACACCGAGTCGAAAACTCAACAAAATATAGAGCTGATGACCTTTGTGTTAACTTTGTGTGCGAATATTTTTGTTGGATGCTCGGTGAGCCCCCCTTTTTTTTCGGCAGATCACTTCCTTTCCTGATTCTCTCCATGATACTAAAAAACAAAAAAAACTGTACGTGGGAAGTTTTAATTATTTCTCATATACTGTTTAAATAGGGTCGAACTGGTACATGGATACAGGTGTGCGTAACTTAGAAGTTGTATTTTTTAAGGCTATTTCTAACTGATTTAATGGCATTTGTAGCAAAGATCTATCAAATAGGCCTATATATGCTGTGTTAAACACTCATAACTTAGATATGATTCTTCAACTTAAATATATGCCAGTAGTAATGAATCCAGCCAGAATCGCCTCAGTGGCTGGAAATCCTAGAAATGCTATGATCTGTGATGCGCTTTATCTTCAAAACGAGTTCAGTGACCCCCGATTTTTTTTACGTTTTTCATCTGATCTTATCATTTTCTACCTGCCGTCAAAGTTTTAAAAAAATCTGTACACGGGACGTTTTTGAACAACCCTGCTCAGATGTTTGTTTTGTTAAATTGTTCCAGAAACAAGAGGAACTGGAGAGATTGATGCAGCTGTCACAGGAAGAAAAGATGAAATTATTGGCGGATTTGCATGGAAAGTAAGACTTCGTTGCTTTGATCATATGAATTCTTTTAACAGTTATACACAAGTTGCTCCAAAAAATGACTGCATATACTCTCGACTGGCAATTACATGTATTACTGAAACATAGGTTTCCCAATCAGATGTTTTTGCCACTGATACATGCTCTTGTATCTTTCAGACAAATGAATGACTTAAAAAAGAGCCAAGATAATCAAAACAGAGAGGAGTTAAAAGTTCTAGCACGTCACCATTCAAACAAAGATGAGCTCCAAAGGTTTGACATTCTACTTCCCTTTCATTGATATAAATGATGCGTGATCGCTTGCCTCATGCTCACGTACATCGGCCAGTCTGTCTGTCTGTCTGTCTGTCTGTCTGTCTGTCTGTGTCTGGCTGTCTGTTTTTCTGTCTGTCTGTCTGACTGACTGTTTTTCCGTTTGTCCATCTCGGTTTGTCTCTCTGTCCATCTGTTTGTCTGCCTGCCTGTCTGTCTCATTTCTTTGCGCCTCTTCATCCGCTCTTTTTCGTTCTGGTACAAATAAATGCTGTTGTTGTTGCCTCATTCCTTCAATCGTATCTCCTCTTTTCACCTTCCAGGAGAAAACGCGAAGAGAACAAAAAACACATAGAGCAATCCGTGAAAGAGAGGCAGAAGGTTTGTTGATAGTTTATTGTGTACTTGATTGTAGGAAGGGGAAATACAAATGTAAGTCTGCCCATCTGTCAGCCAGCCAGTCAGCCCTGTGACAAGGGAGCAATGTATTCCGTGTTGTTGTATAAACAAGCACACTAATCAAAGTTGAAAGTTGTTACAATTATGTTGAATATTGGTTGATTTTAGATGGCTGAGTTTCACAAGAAAGAGAGCGAGGAGTTGGAAAAGGAACATGACAAGCTCTATGAACTACTTGATGAAGACAAGAAAAAGGTGTGTTTATGTCATCATTTAAACGGCTGATCTGTTATTAACTTTAATGTTTTTCCTGCCGGCTGAGCTTGCGAAAGAGGCAGGAAATGAAGTTCTCTCACACTGAATGGGAAACCTGGGTACGAGCCAGGGTGTTAGTTTCATGCTCTGTCAATAAAGTGCTGTTGCATTGTCGTGTGGCAGACAAAAATGCATTCAGTGTGTGAGAACAGTTGTTCATAGAGCGGTTTTCATTTGAGTGTCAAAAAGTAATTGGTTTTGCACTTTCTACACCACACAATTGGCTTAAAAGATTTGCGCCCCTTCTTCATCCAATCAGAAGTAGAACCAAAACCAATAATATTGTAACGCGTTCTCATGCATTTTCCCGCGCCTTGCGTCAGCTTAATCTAATTACTCTGAGTTTTGATTGGTTCACTGAGTTGTCTGTGTCCTTTGTGATTGGCTTGAGCAATAACTTTCAATTGGTTTTGGTTTTACGACACTCAAGTGAAAACCGCTCAAGGTCCCTAGGGTTAGGATGAGGGTCAGGAACAGAGCTGTTGACATTTCTGGCTAATTGATCTCTAGTTCTGGTGTATCCGCTGTGGTTCAATGTTGCTGTGGTACAGGTTTTTTTTTTAATTCTTTGTTCTGGTGTATGGTTATCATATTGATGTAAGTGAAACCAAGGAAAGTACCAAATCGCACCAAGTGTAGTATTGAATTGCAGCATATCCATTTACACTGTAGTGTGAATATGACATGTTTCACTGTGTACCTGAGAATTCTACTATTGCAGCACTGATTCTGTGGTTTTCATTCCAGAGTTTGAAAGACCTCAGAACCCTACACGAAACAAAACTGAAACATTTGACCGTGAGTGAACTGGAACTCACTTATGCCACACTGTTTGGAGACAAGGTTACCAAGCTGTAAGTTTGGAGGCAAGGTTACCAAGTTAATTGCTTGGAGACTGCTCACGAAATTGTAGAACTGCAGTGTTATGTAACACTAGATCGTTTAAAGCTTAGTCAAATTAGCTGGTATATAATGAATTTTTTTATCAGAGGAAATAGATCCAACTGGCAGGGAGGGGTAGATTAGGTGTATAGATCTAGTAAAACCAACTGGGGAAGCTTCGAAAATGGACAGCCATCTTATGAGTGTTGTATCGTCAAAACAGTTGTTGTTAGCTCTGTGTATTTTAATTTGCTATTGCTTGTTGTAATTATTACAATTTTTCTCAGATGGACTCGTGATTTATTTAAGCGTATTTATATTTATTGTTGAGTGCCTTTGTAGGCGATAAAAATAATGTCAAAAAAATATATTTAACTAATTAGTAAAAATTGATATAAAACACTCACACCTGGGGTAGTTGTTGAAGGCTTGATTGAGCTAATCTAGAGCCCCCCCCCCCCCCCCCTGAATTTTTATTTCAGTTTGAGGTACTTTCCAGTGAGGATTTTGGTTTTTGATTTTTGACCATTTATAGTTTTAACTTTGGCCAACTCTATCTCTTAACTAAAAGAGATTGAAAACTTTGTCATAGAGAGAAATTTGTAAGTCCGCTTTTAATTCTGGATTTGCAGTGAGATAGTTTTGAACGACTGTTACCAGGCTTCAGAAAGTGGTTGGTGAGTTGGCTAACCCAAAGTGGCAAAGCGTTAGTTTCACCTGTCTGCGTATTATGTAATTTATATCTCAGATGGACATGCTTTCATTTACAGTCCATGATTTTTATTCACATACTAGTATTCAATGGTTTGTGAGCAAGGTAGTTTTCCCGCCACAATGTGGCGTATCTGTCCCAGTTTCCTTTCCCGCCATAATATACCACGTTCGTCGCAGTTTTCCCGCCATAATGTGCCGTGTTCGTCACAGATTTCCCGCCATCACGTGCCGCTCTTCGAAGTTATGGGTTATATAGGATACAAAAGTTATTGTAGTGCTTTCCAGTAGTTTGCTCGAATTGGATTGCATGAATAGTGCATATTTATCCGGCCGACTATGTTGTGGCTATTATTTATTGTGATACAACAGTTGATGTTACGGTTATCTTAGCAAACCTGTTATGCCTGGGTGATGTTTGGGAAGGGCAAAGTAGTAGAGTTTTGGGCATTCTCATTGCGTTTATGCAGTATTGCGTTTATGCAGGTTTCACATTAAAATTTTACAAATTTAATTAGTACTTACCAGAATTTGATCGAACTACTCAATAGTTCGCTTTCAGCCACTAAACCCAGAGACGATGAGTTGAAGTGCCCATATCGTCAACATTTTTATTTTCTTATCTGATTCTATATATCACCCAATGAACTGTTATATTCAAATAACTTTTTCTTATTCATTTTGACTTGAAAATGGAAACATGGAAAATGACGTTGAGTAAACGTCGAAACGTCATCGTCGCTTTTTGACAGTATTTAGAGTTTTGAACCGTGATGGTTTTAACTTTTGTCCTATAGCAATGTTTTATAGTTAAAAAAAATCGATTTGGATAAAATGCAATTTGTTTTAGAAGTTTTAAAAACGTTCAAATATGCCTCCATTTTGGTCCACCATTTGCACCAGTCTTCCCTTGGTTTGGAATTAGTTGTGACGTAGATTAAGGAACATGTGACTTCAGGCTTGATTCGTCTCGCTTGTTTTACCTCTATAAATTAAACTTATTAGTTCATACAAAATGATGGACAGGAGCATTTTGCATGGACTACGAAGCTAAATTTACAGAGGTAAAACAAGCGACATAAGTTAAGCCTAAAGTCACAAGTTCCTGAATCTACGTCACAACTCTGAGCATGTCGATGATGTGATCAGCGGCACGGGTAGACCGCAATAAAATAGGATTTTCAGGTTTTTAAAACTGTATGAAAAATCGCTTTTTATCCAAATCGAAAAATTTTTTCGCTTAAGTTCATCGCATGAAATATAGGATCAGATGGGAAAGTAAAAATTTTGACGATATGGGCACTTACAGTTACATTTCAGATTAGCAAAACACTCAATTGATTGCGACTAATGTAGACATTTTAAAACTCTGACAGTTATCATTAGGTAGAATTTCCCGTTTGTAATGACGGGCAACATAAGGTTTATTATATAAATGTTTTACTTGCCTGTGTTTTCAATTTGGACTCGAGTGTCCGCGGTTATGCATGTTATTAGCACAGGATCATTGTAAAAAATTTAGGGGTGGCAAATATCATTGTAAATTTGTTACGGTTTCACGCCCCCCTTGAAATGGGTGCAGAAGTACCTTAGGTTCGATTTTATATTCAGCTAGTTTTGTTGCACAGCAAGTGATATTATAGTTCAACTTTTTAATAAGTGCGTTCGCTGGAATACTATGCTGATTACTTGTGTGGGTGTCCTGTGGTATAAGAGGGTTTAAAAAAAGCCGGGAAATTAAACCTCGTGCCGTTTTTGTCAACATTTGGGACTGGTTTTACGATTTCTAGTTGACTTCGGTTGGACGAATTCTCGTAAGTTTTTTGGTGATTTGGACCTTTTGGAGATTGGTCTGTGTAGCTGAGAAACTTTGGGCTGCCTCTTTTCACAAAAACATTTTCCCCCTCTAAAGCAATTATACAGGACATTCACTCAAGAAATGCAAAGCCACGAGCAAACGCTTTGCTTTGTATCATATAGGAATTTTACTAGATGTGAACTCGCGCGGCTAATGTTATATGTTTCGCTGGTGACGCATAAGCGAGTTGTGTGGCAACCATAACTGAATCTTTGCTCGAGAGAAGCGTTTGTCATTTTAAACTTCAGCAAGTTAAGAGTATATTGGCCTTTATACCACGAACATGTAACACAGTATATCTTGTTTAACACGCTTGCTATCAGCAGTATACAACCTTGTGCCCAGTACTTTTCCCTTTAATTTGAATGGAAAAGCCCTGGGAACCAGGTTGAGTACAAAAAGCGACAAACGAGTCAAGATCTTTATTGACGCTTTTGCAAATGCAGCTTGCGCTTGAAGTATGAGTTTCGTATCTTAATTTCACTGGAATCCAGCATTGTAGTTACCATTACGTTACAAGAATATTGAAGAACACGTTAGTTAAAATAAGGAAACAATTTATTTACAGAGTTCCATGGGCAGAGTGTATTGCCGTGTTGTGGGGAATCCTCAATTACGATGCACGAATTGTATCGTTTATTTATTTCAATTCAAGGGTTCATTCCAATTTTTTACAGACTTGGAATAAAATAATTTATCCAGCTCATTTTGGTCTGTGTTGTTAGTTGCAGTTGCGATGAAGCGGACAAATTATTCTGCGACGCAAATTCCAAGACAAAGGAACTCTTACCAGTCCAGCCGGCTTTCCTTTGGTTTGAAAGTCCCAGTGACGCCTGTGCGTCATTTGCGTCTCAGCATAATTCATTCCTTATCATGTGACCGGATCGTCCAAAGGTCCTATTAAGAGTTAAAGATAAATTGGCCTGGTCTCAGCCAATCAAAATGAAGTAATTTTCTGCGTCGATTAAGAAGACGAAAATATTCTCTCGACGGTATGAACTACCAAGGGATTTGGATAACATATTTAGCGAGTATGGGTATGCTTATCTGTCCTGCGCGATCGCCTTTTCAAAGTTTAAGATGTCTGAGCCCATAGGCGTATGCTCACTTCTGATTTTAAACAAAACTGAAGGGAAACAGAGTTTGAGAAAACAGAGAAAGAATATTTTATTTTGATAGCAAGTTCGTTTAGAAACAAGCCATGGAACAATCACAAAATCTGCAAGAGAGATCGTGCGGGATCATTTATGCAAAGGGTCTATGGATACAGGTGTGCGTGAATCAGAAAATGCATATTTTAAGGCTAATTCTACCTGATTAGCAAAGATCTATCAAATAGGCCTATATATGCTGTATTAAACATACACTAGTAATAGTTATCACTGAAGCTGCCCCCGCTTTCTTTTATTTCTGCTGATTGGAAACAATAATATTGAACGATGTTGTATGAACTAAAGTTTTATATTTTTAGGTAAACTATGTCACTCATACTGCTCAAGAAAGTTAGGCGTATCATCATAAATATGATCCAAAGAATCAACTAAGTTAACTAAACCACCACATTCTGTTTAACTCATTCTATTTAACAATTATTCCTCGAGCCCGAATGGGCTATGAGTCAATAGCCCATGAGGCCGAAGGCCGAGTGGGCTATTGACTCAGAGCCCATGAGGGCGAAAGGAATAATTGTTTTAGTAATATCCAACTAGTTGGTCAAAAAACTATCGAGACAAAACATCTTTCGCTAGTTAAAGCGATTCAGCCGCCATTGTTTTGGTTTTCAAAGCCGGCGCTTTTCGCTACTAGTGGGCTATAACAAATAGCCTACTAGTAGCTCAACCAATCAGAACGCAGCATTGAAATGTAACTTCTCGTTTTCGTGGAAAAAAAAATCATTTGTTGATATCCCGGCGTTCGTGTTCTCTAGAAAACCTAAAATATGGTCATTTTGCTTTGTTGTTTTGTGGACGGCAAAGAAGTGTACCAAAATATACAACGCACGTACAGAATGATTTTTTTTGCCCGTAAGAACTATTGCTTGGTGGCGTGTTTGTTCCTACTACTCGTGATCTGGGGAAAAGGATGCGACTGTTAGCAGTCCAACTCGAGTCCATGAGAACAATGTAATAGTCAATTGTTTGTTCAGTGACCTGGCCTTTGAGTAGAAGCGAGGCTGGGGTTGAACTTGATTTGATGCAAACCTCTCTGTCTTGCTCGTGCAGATGTGGGCTAGTTAGCATACGAACAACATGATTTGGGTCACCCCACTGCAGACTGCAGACTGCAGACCGTGCAGACCATGCAGACTGTGCAGACCGTGCAGACTGAGAACTTTTTTTCTAACACTTGAATCACTTTCTCGCTTGTTTCGGTTCTACGGTTACAAAATAGTGTTAAATATGTCGTGATGTTGTTATTTATCCACAGACCGCGCAAGCTCGACGTCTGACTGTTGATTCAACAGACAAACGCGTTTGATATACTTTATATGAGAAATTCCCTTTACTGATCTAAAATCAAGCATAAAATTCTCTGTTAACCTGTTAACCGCTTCATAAAGCAAAGCAAGGACAGTGACTCAAGGCGACGTCGTCCCACAAATCGCTTTTACTTCACAAGTGCAGAATCGCTTTTAGACAAGGAGTATTGCCTCTTTCGGTTAGTCCGTTGATCGTGACCGTAACAGCTCGCGTGAGATTTTCCTTATGCGTCACGCACGACACACTAAATGACTACGACGTGCCACTGAGTGAAAGAGGGACTACTTGTAGTCTAAATCGCCACAAAAACACAACTGCCATATAAAGGCCGTAGAAATGAACCATTGTATCAACTCATTACGATAACCGTAGTGCGCTGAGAATTTCAAATGCTACTTGGTTTTCTGTCAGCTCGGCATTTTTGACGTGATCAGGCGGTCACGCTCCAACAGCCATTTGGATATTACATTTTGTATACTAAGTGGAAACTGCACATGTTGCCTGTGGCATTACATTACAAGTAAAGTTTATTTGTACATTTTGAAATAGCGTTACTTAAGAATATTTTGGACTAAAGGGCCCGTTAAAGGGATTGCGGAGCCTATGACACGTCAACAGTAACCGAGCTGGCGCGTCCGTGCATAACAAACATTCCGATATATAATTGATTAAAAAACAGTCCTAAGAAAGCACGCGCGCTGATTGGTTGAAAATTGTGTTTGTATAACTCGATGGAGACACAGAACTAGCGCGCGCTTGTTGACGTAGTGATGGCGCGAGCAAAGAGAATTTACATTT
>JAHPZR010053172.1:0-2500 GCA_019787425.1 Platygyra sinensis | reverse complement strand
GCCGGGCGCCCAATTCTTTACAGTACAGAGGTCTTTACTAATGGTGGTTCAGCGTACAGCGTCGCAACAGAGGACTACAATCCACGTTGGAACCTTCTTCGAGCGATTACCATCTCCGCCTACAAGATGTACACCAATGATGTCCGAAAGCAGGCTGAAGTGTACAATGATGAATTCGACCGGCTCTTGCAAAGAGTTCAGGCGAAAAACGGAGAGCCTTATGACATCAAAAGCAACATTCTGGCTGCTGCAATCAATGCGTTTTGCGTCATGATGTTGGGTTCGAGGTATGAGCTTGATGATCCTGAGTTCATCAGACTGGCCGAAATCGAAAGCGGAATATTTATGATGTTTACCGAGGGATTTCTGGTAGACGTGTTTCCTTACCTGAAGTTCTTTCCATTCAAGTCTATCTGGGCTGTCAAAGAGTTGTCTGATGATAGAGACAAGATACTTGGCAGGATTTATCGTGAACATGTTGAAGCCAACAGAGTACAGAATCCCCAGGATCTGACAGACGCGCTGATAAAGGCAACGAAAGAGGCCGAAGAGGAAGACCCGTCAAACAAAGGAATGGTCACTGATCAGCACTTCATCATGTTAATGAATGAAATTTTCATTGCTTCCGTGGTTAACTTTGCCAACACTTTGGCCTGGGGACTGCTGTACCTCGTCCACAATCCAAGCATCCAAGATTTGGTGCATCAAGAGCTGGATCACGTCGTTGGGCCAGATCGTTTACCTGATATCGGGGACAAACAGAGCCTACCCTTCCTTGAAGCCACCATTAACGAAACCATGCGACTTGCCTCAGTTATCCCGTTGTCAGTTCCACGTAAGACTACAGTGGATACTAGTCTTTTAGGATACCACATACCCAAGGACACCACCGTCTTTACCAACCTTTGGTCCCTTCACCACGACCCAGATTTTTGGGATGCACCCAACGAGTTCAGGCCTCAAAGGTTTCTCGACAAGGATGGCAAATTTGTTCCTCCAAATCCTGAGCACTTCTTTCCATTTGGGGTCGGGATTCGGAATTGTGTTGGCGAATCTATGTCAAGGATAGAGACATACCTGGTGTTGGCACGCCTGCTGCACAGTTTCAAGTTTGAGACCCCCCCAGGATGCGATATGCCAAGTCTGGAGCCTGCCCCTCAAGCGTTTGCACTGGGGCCAAAGCCGTTCAAATTGTGTGCTATTAAAAGGCATGATGTGTGACATTCAGTTGTCTGAAGCCGACCTGGTTTTAAAATCATTACTTAAACTCTTACGTCGTATATTAGTGAAGACTATGCTGAACAGCAGAAACACATCAAGGACATCAAGGCTAATGTAACAAACAAGGCGGGTTAGCTTAGGGCTGTAATTTGCGTGTGTTTGGAAGTACTGGAAATATTTTATGTAGGTAGTACATGTGCACATGAAATGCGAGAAGTGATGCTTGTGTAATCAATTAAAACATACCTGAAGCGCGTAATACGGGTAGGGTGAGAAATGTTGCATTGACCGATTTCTAGCAATGGTACTTAGATAAATATAAGGGGAAAACTCCATGCTATGCTACCATACCAGATCAGAATCCATATGTACACCGAAAAACATGCAACGTGAACTAAGGAATTTATTAGCATAGAGATGTTTTAACATGGTTATTGGGCAAATAAACAAATAAAGCAATGAGGCCGTGGTAAAGTGAGACCAATAATCCTTTATTAAAAACGGATTTTCCTCTCTTTGCGTCGTAAGGGACTGTTTTCTTGATCGAAATTCCTGGTTTAACGGCAGACCTAAACCAGAATTAAAGAGATGATGTAAGACCAGCATAGAGTGATGAAATCGGGCTGGGTGACCTCATGTTTGTTACGGAACACTGACTAGCAAGTCAAAATAAAACATTTTGCAAAGTTTCCAGAAAACGGTACTGGAGCGATTCAGAGTAAACATTTAAGGTGGCTTGGGTATTCCTTACCAAATTTTTTTGTGTTTTGCAAAGAGTTTTGTAGTACAGTCGTAGAATACATGTGTCACTTAGCTGGTTGCTTTCACTGAGTTGCTGCTTAAGGACGTTCGCGCTAATTGTTTCTGCGCATCCTTACTGCGCACGCAAACTCACATGCCACGTCATGCTGAGCGTGCGCGCTAAGTCATAAATAAACAAATGATAGGGCAGATGGCCATTGCTAGAGCTTTGCCTGGATTTGACGATCTTGGACGTACGGTGACCTCAATTTTCTTTCGATGGATCATTTTTCTTCTGATTTTCTACGTTTATGGGAAAAATGAAGAAAATCTATCGACTAGAAGTTTGTATTTTGGGCAAAATGCACCATCAAATTCCGTTCATATTAGCTTTTGGTGCATCTGTGCGGCGGTTTCAAATGCTTCTTAAAGGGTTAAATTTTGTAAAAACGTTAGTAAAATTTGGAATTATTTACGCAACAAACCCACTCCTACAAAATATGACTAAGATCGTTTGCCTCCGTTGACTCACCTTCGA
>JAHPZR010053171.1:22500-25000 GCA_019787425.1 Platygyra sinensis | reverse complement strand
ATCTGCAGTATCTGCTCATAGAAAACTCGGGCTCGTAGTCTAATTGTTAAATAAAAGGGGTACCTTTTCTGCTAAAATGGTATATAAAAGGGTAAGGGGTTGGTAAGGGCGGAGCCTCCTTAACTTCCCCCCCCCCCGGGAGGGGGGCTTTAAGGAACTGGGCTTACTGAAGACAAGGGCCCTTGTTTGGATAAGGGAAACGAAATACGCGCACAAAGAAAGTAGGGGAAGCGGGGGGCGGGGTGGAGGGGTGCTGACCTAATTGAAAATATTTTGTTTTCCTGCAAGGCTCCCAATCATTGGATTTAAAAGGGAATAAAGGCCTGGAAAGAGAGATAAAAAAGGTTTTTCAAATCTTTCTAGCCCAGGTCAGGAGAACCTTGTTCCCAGGGCTTTTCCCTTAGAAATACGAAAAAGCATTGGGAGCGAAATTGGTCAGGATGTTTTACTCCAAAGTTTTACAGTGACTCGGTATCTCCAGCCCTGCGCTTAGACAAGCGCCTTTTATTCTTGAGCAGATAATTTTCTGGTTCATTGGGTACCTTATCTGAGAGCCCAAACTGCAAAACCCACTGAGAATGTATAACATTCATTTTCAATTTTGCAGAATTAAATTAGCTTATCTATGGTTGTTAAGACAATCAAACACAGTAAAAAGGAATTGCAAACACTTACAATAGAAGACTTGCTGGAGGTGGCAAGGGAGGAGCATCATCTTCTATTACTTTTGGTTTCTCTTTTAGTTTTTTCTTCAACTTTTCGTTTGGTTCAGATCCTATGAAGTCATCCTTGTAAAACCATCCTCTCATGCTGAAAAAGCAAACAATCAAGAAATCCCCCACACAGTAGCCTTTGTGCCTGACCGGATTTGCCGTCTCTTTTTTTTTCCGGCGGAGGTAGCCTGTTCCAGGCGCTCAGTAGTTGAGAACAAGCGAAAAAAGGGAGAGCGAGTGAAAAAGTGAAAAAATGAGGGAGGACTAAGGCGAGGAAGGAAGGGAGCCGCCGCTCCTCGCCTTAGTCCTCCCTCATTTTTTTCTTGCTCGTTTTCGCTCGTCCCCAACTACCGAGAGCCTGCAACAGGCTACGGCAGAGGAGGCTGCGCACGAAAGCGTCACGCAAATCTTTCCTCTTACCTCCGGAAAGATTACGTGACAAAATTGTGTGGTAAGAACAGATGCGAGTTCCACTTTAGCATTCAATAGATTACGAAAACTAATAAGAATTTCTTATTAATTAAGGCAATAGTAAATTCTGCAAAAAAATATTTTTTAATTATCTGAGCCCCCCAGTCCTTCAATAACTTTTGCTCAACATCTGTTCCTGTTTACCACCAGGAAACTAAAGTTGTTTGCACAAGAGTTTAATGGAATGATTTTGCCTTCGTTTAAAAAAACATGCCGAACTTGCTAGCTTTCTGTTATCAGTGTATTATTTATAACTTTCACATTTACTCTTTTCGGAATAAATTATTACAACTGAGTGCCATAATTAAGATGCCAACTGTGATATACACGTAACGAGCCAGACGTTCTTAGCAACCAAAAAACAGACCTGGGATCCCGTGGAGATCTCGAACTTTTAGTCTACGATCTCCACGGGATATCCAGTGGCTTGTAACATTCCATTCCCTGGCGGTGATCGTTTGTGTTCCTCAAAACGTGCCAAGTTTTGCACGAATGTGTCATAATCTTAAAGTGTGAAAGTGCATTTACTGTAACACAATAACACCGTTTAATTAAAAACGCGTAGGAAACATACAAAGCATTTAGTCGGCGTTTCGGGTAATCGACCCAGATTTTCACGGGAAAGCCGCATTCAAACCTGTTTAGGTATTCTCCCTATGTAAGTCTATTCGTAAATACCCGGCGATTCCAAAGATAATTTTATTTTGTCTGGCAGTCGAACTCGAAGATCAGGTGTAAACACACTTTAAAAATTAATTCACTTAATGCTATGGGCAGTCAGAAATTCTCAAAAATTATAACAAAGACGTTTTCAAAAGCCTCTCAAGAGGTTACTCTCTCGATTTCTCTGCGCGATAGAAATCACGAGCTCATAATCTTATTGTTTACAAGTAAACTAAAGCGAAGCGATTCAAAAACTGCACGAAAATAAAAAGTACCAATCCTCAGGTCACGGCTTCGCCACTCGCGTTCCCGGCTTCGCTACCAAAACAAAAGCACTCACGCGCTAAATCCCGCCAGGTACGCAGGCTAACTGCACAACGGAAAAATCACTATCACGACTTTGTTACATTATTACCGAAGTACTCGGCAACTGTATTGCATGGACTTCAACCTGGATGAACCAGAAAGGATATGTAACAAGTTCCTATAATGTCACGCACGACAGAAAAATCACTATCACGATTTTGTCACATATCCCGAAATACTCAGCAACTGTATTGCATGGACTTCAACCTGGATGAACCAGAAGGGATATGTAACAAGTTCCTATAATGTCACGCACGACGAAAAAAAATCACTATCACGATTTTGTT
>JAHPZR010053171.1:17500-20000 GCA_019787425.1 Platygyra sinensis | reverse complement strand
GGAATATTTGTTTGCGTTTAACCAGGTTTCTTCGCCCTAGCTTGAATGAAAAATTATTGTTATTGAACTTTTCTTCTGATTTCTTTCATTTGGTCCCCTGTGTTTGGGAATTTTAGGTTTTAAAAGTGAACAGTACCTTCCACGCTGGATTTCACGGCGACCATCAGGCGGTTTGTTTATTTTTTTTTATTCGCTTTATTCAAATATATTTTGGAGTCTTTATTCAGCTACTACAAGACAAACGAGAAAAGAAATAAATGGGCACTAATAACACAGTTAAGATACGATTGATCCCTAAATAATTGGCTTGTTTTCGTCTTTTTGATTCACAACTTTCATCCCTCTTTGGCCGTATTAAATAATAGAATTCCTTCGTACAGGGAAGAAATAATTTGATTTCTTGTTTTTAGATTGATTTTTACACGAGTTCTTCGCTTTTATTTTCCGTTGTTTTCTCAAATATCAGCCGTAATAGTACAAGAAAGGAAATTCTGTTGTATTTGGTTTCGTTTAATGCCCTCCGAAGTCAATTAATTCATTTTTGCATATTGAATTTCTCGGCTTCCGTTGGACAGTTTGTCGCGCGATAAAGCCTTGAAGTAACATCATTTCTTGTGTATCAGTATGTCTTCCTGTAAAGTCAATTTTGAACAAATTTTGTACCACATCCTCACAAGATTCCAAGAGAATCACGTTGTTTGGTTAAGTTAGTTTTCATGAAGGATCAAGTTATTATGTTAATTAAGTTAGTTTCCATAGAGGATCAAGTTGTTATGTTAGGTTAGTTTCCGTAGATGATCAATTAGTTTTGTTAAGTTAGTTTTCATAAAAGATCAAGTTGTTTGGCTAAGTAATATTGTGGCAAATGTTCAATTATATTTCAAGTTAAAGGGATGCATATTTGCACATGTTGAAACTGAAGAGCTCTATCTAGGAAAAATACACTTCCATTTCCTGTTAGCAGATAGATCTATACCCATAGATTATTTTAAATTGTTATTACCAAAGGCAAGACCTATTGGACTACGTGTTTAAAATAAAATTGTTGGCTTTCATCTTGTGGTTTTGGATCATTGATGTCATACTCATTCGCTAGCTATATGGCAAAAACATTTTGTTCAACAACATTTCAGTGTTTTTTTTTTATTCCTACTTTCATTACTGTCCTAGCAGAGGTGTCTTATCTTGTCTTTTGTATTTCCTGTTTTTTTCATGGTTGTCTTACCTGTTCCCTAATTAAGACAGCTATGAAAATTCTACGAAACATGGAGAACTCTGCTGGTATACTTTCATTCGTTTTGCACTTCGGTATTTCCCACCAGTAACCTCATGTCCTCTCAGAGGCCTATAATTTTTTAATTGGTCAACAGACCAAACAATAAGTTGCTTTCCATTGCAGTTTCCTTTCTTTCTCTCTCTTTTTTTTTATTTCCTTCCTACAGAAGTAGCTACATTCACCCTTGTCACACGGCGGCCATATTGGATATGACGTATGTGCTTTAGGCATGAAGTCGAGGCGATGCGTGTCTCATCTCAGCTTTGCAGCTAATCATGCCAAACAAGGATCATTGTAGTGTGCCCTTGTGCTCAAATAACAGATCAAAAGATAAATTAGGAATTACCTTCCATCGCTTTCCAGTCGACAAATATGCGAAGGAAAGCTGGATTGTAAGAATTCGTCGAGATGTTGGCAAAAACCTCCAGGTTAGTGATTGTGGTTTACGACTTCTAGCTAAGTAAACTTTATCTGAAATCAATTTGTTCAGGTTTACAAAGTAATTTAGACTACAATTAATTTAGACTAGAATTATGTGTAGAACCGAGCTGCTATTTTACTACGTTCCTTGGGTACTTTTATTGCCCGCAATAACGTTACAATTGTTCTTTAGATTTCGAGAAGCACAAAGGTTTGCTCGGAACATTTTAAACCATCAGACTTTCGAACGACCGTCTCTGGGAAACTTCAGGAAAGATTCAGTCCCTTCTGCATTTGTTGATTGTTTGGAGAAGGCACTGTCTAGCGAAATACAGAAAAAAATGAACCTTTCGTTAAATTATGCACGTTTCCCAGCGAAGGTCGTTCGAAAATCTACCGATGTTAGAAATGTTCCGAGCAAACCTTTATGCTTCTCGAAATCTAAAGAACGATTGTAACGTTTTATTACGGGCAATAAAAGTACATACGGAACGTAGCAGAAGAGCAGCTCGGCTCTACACATAATTCTAGTCGATTAAATTACTTTGTAAACCTGATCAAATTGATTTCAGATATAGCTTGCTAGATTGAAGTCGTAAACCACAATCACTAACCTGGAAATTTTTGGCAACATCTCGATGAATGCTTACAATCCAGCTTTCCTTTGCATATTTGTCGACTGGAAAGCGATGGAAGGTAATTCCTAATTTATCTTTTGATCTGTTGTTTGAGCACAAGGGCACACTACAATGATCCTTGTTTGGCATGATTAGCTGCAAACCACAGATTAGACACGCATCGCCT
>JAHPZR010053171.1:2500-12500 GCA_019787425.1 Platygyra sinensis | reverse complement strand
TCAAACCAAAAGTCGTTTCCCTCTCCTCACTCAAACGCCATAATTTTACGAACTGTCCGGCCGATTTTTGAAAGCAATTTTCATCAGTTCCCTTGGATGTTCCAAAAAACTCGGAATTCGGCTGTGTTTCCGTAATGATAACAGTTTCATTAGACGTAAGAATTGGGAACGTTTTTGTTTTTACTGCGATTTGAGTACGTATATACAACTGACACTTTCGGGCATTTTGTAATTTTTTCGGGCAATAAGGTCACCGCCCCCCCCAAGTCCGAGGGTGCCCGTACGCCTATGCGCTGGACCGGTCAAAAATGAGCTTTCCACCCTTGTCTCCTTCTTTAACGTACAGTAACAGTAACGCAAAACCCACCAAATCGCTCAAATTCGCCATTCAGAGCCACAGAAACGACAATACACAGCAACTGAGGTACGTTTACATTATTTTGAGCTTTAACTTAGACATTCCTCGATATAAGTTTACGATATTAAGACTCTCCCATACATTTCGTTATATTCGAACATAAACAGACACACTGCTTGTATGGGCGCCCTGTGGACTCACCGAAAGGAAACACATTGCAGGCCATAACACGCTGATTCGTGACGGAATTCGCTAGTTCGTGACGAAAACCTTTGCGAACGGCGCGCCGATTGAAGGAATTGCTCCAACAAGTTAGACCGCCACCAGTATAGAGTGTGTGCAGTGTCACGCAATAAAAAATAAAATCAAAAATCGTGCATTGAATGAAGTCAATAAATTGAGATATTGTAAACGACAAATAAAGAAGGCAGTTATCCAAGTTTAAGGTGTGTGCGTTCTCCCAAAGTTGAGATATTCGTCGAAATGTGCCGCACAAAATTACAGAGCTTAGTATGGGGTCGCCATGTTGGAGGACCTCATGGCGGCCAGTAAATAGTGTGAACATCTGGAACTTACTTTGGCTATTTAGTGGATTGATTATCTGAACCGAGCCAAAAAATATTTACAAAAGTACTTTTCCTGATACTTTAACTCCTAAAATGGCTAAAAATCACGAGATAAGTGTATATTTTTCGACAAACGCGATGGTAGGGTTATGTCACGCACCGCCATAACTTCGAAATTCAAAATGCGCTGGTTTCCAAACGAAGGATGCTATTGAGCTGGAAAGTTGTAAACAGCTATAAATTTGGTACCTCTTATGCCTGATGAGGATAAAACCTCTAGTGGCTTTTTAGTTTGGATTTGAGAATTTGATGACGTCAGGTGCACACACTCTATACATTTTTAATACGGTACTGTTTACAGTGAGGTCACTGCGTCAAATCCCTGAGGCCTTCAGAAAGTCAGGAAAGTTAAACCCTACTCCAGCACACGCCATTGATACGCCGTGCTCTGCAGTCGATTCGATTTTCACCCACGCGTGTTGAGTATCATGGGAGGCAAGCTAGCTAAAGACAAAAAGTCAAAAAAGACAAAATCATTGAAGATGACTTCGTGGAGATCGACAAGTATTCTGGTGGTACTGACGAATTCGGCGAGAGAAAAGGTGAAGGAGTGTATTGCTATCAAAATGGCGATATATATGACGGGGATTGGAAGAAAGGAAAGAAGCACGGCTATGGAACATATATATATGCAAATGAAAAAAGGTAATTCCTAGTGTATTGGAGGAAACAGCAGAAATTCGATTTTTATGCAACAACTTCCGGTTAGAATTTCGCACGATCGATTTGATATGCATGTCTGAGGCTTACAAGCACAATTATGTGTCACTCTTTTGCAGACTTGTTATTTCACGTAATTTGATATTTGTCATTACTCTGATTTGAAAAGTTTTAAAGACTTTAAACAAGGAAAGTTAGAATTGTTATACATATATCTAAGCTTCTTCTGGATTTCATTTTTCGCTTGACCTCAATAATATTCGCCCTCGCATGCATGATCATCACGAGCCAGAGCTAACCCGAAGCTTAAAAATAGGTAGTCGAGGACTACATTCACCCTTGTCACACGGCGGCCATATTGGATATGACGTATGTACTTTAGGCATGAAGTCGAGGCGATGCGTGTCTAATCTGTGGTTTGCAGCTAATCATGCCAAACAAGGATCATTGTAGTGTGCCCTTGTGCTCAAACAACAGATCAAAAGATAAATTAGGAATTACCTTCCATCGCTTTCCAGTCGACAAATATGCAAAGGAAAGCTGGATTGTAAGCATTCATCGAGATGTTGCCAAAAATTTCCAGGTTAGTGATTGTGGTTTACGACTTCAATCTAGCAAGCTATATCTGAAATCAATTTGATCAGGTTTACAAAGTAATTTAATCGACTAGAATTATGTGTAGAGCCGAGCTGCTCTTCTGCTACGTTCCGTATGTACTTTTATTGCCCGTAATAAAACGTTACAATCGTTCTTTAGATTTCGAGAAGCATAAAGGTTTGCTCGGAACATTTCTAACATCGGTAGATTTTCGAACGACCTTCGCTGGGAAACGTGCATAATTTAACGAAAGGTTCATTTTTTTCTGTATTTCGCTAGACAGTGCCTTCTCCAAACAATCAACAAATGCAGAAGGGACTGAATCTTTCCTGAAGTTTCCCAGAGACGGTCGTTCGAAAGTCTGATGGTTTAAAATGTTCCGAGCAAACCTTTGTGCTTCTCGAAATCTAAAGAACAATTGTAACGTTATTGCGGGCAATAAAAGTACCCAAGGAACGTAGTAAAATAGCAGCTCGGTTCTACACATAATTCTAGTCTAAATTAATTGTAGTCTAAATTACTTTGTAAACCTGAACAAATTGATTTCAGATAAAGTTTACTTAGCTAGAAGTCGTAAACCACAATCACTAACCTGGAGGTTTTTGCCAACATCTCGACGAATTCTTACAATCCAGCTTTCCTTCGCATATTTGTCGACTGGAAAGCGATGGAAGGTAATTCCTAATTTATCTTTTGATCTGTTATTTGAGCACAAGGGCACACTACAATGATCCTTGTTTGGCATGATTAGCTGCAAAGCTGAGATGAGACACGCATCGCCTCGACTTCATGCCTAAAGCACATACGTCATATCCAATATGGCCGCCGTGTGACAAGGGTGAATGTAGCTACTTCTGTAGGAAGGAAATAAAAAAAAGAGAGAGAAAGAAAGGAAACTGCAATGGAAAGCAACTTATTGTTTGGTCTGTTGACCAATTAAAAAATTATAGGCCTCTGAGAGGACATGAGGTTACTGGTGGGAAATACCGAAGTGCAAAACGAATGAAAGTATACCAGCAGAGTTCTCCATGTTTCGTAGAATTTTCATAGCTGTCTTAATTAGGGAACAGGTAAGACAACCATGAAAAAAACAGGAAATACAAAAGACAAGATAAGACACCTCTGCTAGGACAGTAATGAAAGTAGGAATAAAAAAAAAACACTGAAATGTTGTTGAACAAAATGTTTTTGCCATATAGCTAGCGAATGAGTATGACATCAATGATCCAAAACCACAAGATGAAAGCCAACAATTTTATTTTAAACACGTAGTCCAATAGGTCTTGCCTTTGGTAATAACAATTTAAAATAATCTATGGGTATAGATCTATCTGCTAACAGGAAATGGAAGTGTATTTTTCCTAGATAGAGCTCTTCAGTTTCAACATGTGCAAATATGCATCCCTTTAACTTGAAATATAATTGAACATTTGCCACAATATTACTTAGCCAAACAACTTGATCTTTTATGAAAACTAACTTAACAAAACTAATTGATCATCTACGGAAACTAACCTAACATAACAACTTGATCCTCTATGGAAACTAACTTAATTAACATAATAACTTGATCCTTCATGAAAACTAACTTAACCAAACAACGTGATTCTCTTGGAATCTTGTGAGGATGTGGTACAAAATTTGTTCAAAATTGACTTTACAGGAAGACATACTGATACACAAGAAATGATGTTACTTCAAGGCTTTATCGCGCGACAAACTGTCCAACGGAAGCCGAGAAATTCAATATGCAAAAATGAATTAATTGACTTCGGAGGGCATTAAACGAAACCAAATACAACAGAATTTCCTTTCTTGTACTATTACGGCTGATATTTGAGAAAACAACGGAAAATAAAAGCGAAGAACTCGTGTAAAAATCAATCTAAAAACAAGAAATCAAATTATTTCTTCCCTGTACGAAGGAATTCTATTATTTAATACGGCCAAAGAGGGATGAAAGTTGTGAATCAAAAAGACGAAAACAAGCCAATTATTTAGGGATCAATCGTATCTTAACTGTGTTATTAGTGCCCATTTATTTCTTTTCTCGTTTGTCTTGTAGTAGCTGAATAAAGACTCCAAAATATATTTGAATAAAGCGAATAAAAAAAATAAACAAACCGCCTGATGGTCGCCGTGAAATCCAGCGTGGAAGGTACTGTTCACTTTTAAAACCTAAAATTCCCAAACACAGGGGACCAAATGAAAGAAATCAGAAGAAAAGTTCAATAACAATAATTTTTCATTCAAGCTAGGGCGAAGAAACCTGGTTAAACGCAAACAAATATTCCAAAATTTTGCAGACATGCTTCACTGCATGCATGTGCAAATTTATTCTTCACGCTAAAACAAGAGCCTGAGTTCTTGCTGAATTGCTGTTATTTTAAAGCTCGTATAAGAGTTCGCCAGATGATGTACGTGGACCAATTCGAGGTGTTTCGCTGCCCAAATCGCTCCATCATGGCGAAGTCAAACATCTCGGTTCAGCGTTGGTTTTTCTGGTGGAAATTCTGAGCAGACCGTCAAACAACTTAGAGAAGTCTTTTCTAGAAAACACCGAGCACATTGCTTGAAAGCTGTGCCTGGTTACTGGTGCAAAATAGCAAAACATTGTAAACAAATCCTCTCACCTGTAATCGCCAACTGTTCAATGACTCCATGCACACTGCTCCACATGGAAACGTCAATGGAACGTTTCACTCGATAAGCAGTCGATCGTTCACGAGCGCGGACGAAAATGGATCGGGTAACATCGAGATTGGCCTCCGCTATCGTCGGCGTGGAAGCGTTTCGTCGAGTTTGGGATCGTATAAAACCGATAATCCGAGATAAATCGATAAATGTTCCCAACACAATCCGAAGATTGGACCACTCACGGACTTACACACTCGATAACATAGTAGCTGAGAAGTAGCTACAAAAATTCGCCAGGTCTGGTTGCTATGGCGTGACGTCATTTATCTGTTAGGTTGCTGTCATCGCAAGAATTTTGCGGTTCTATTGTGGTTTGCGATAATTGCTTTTAATGAGAGTAATTGTGTACTAAAGTAACCTGGTTATTTTCAGATATGATCTGGCCGCATAATTGATTTTTTAGAATAAATTTTCACAACGCAGATATGGTGTTTCTGCTGACGCATTTTTGCGAAATTGAGCCAGTTTTCAGTCGAATTTTCCTCAGTCGAGGAGTTAAAGAAGGTGCGCTGGTTTTGTTTTCGCGGGAAGAGCAACAAAGAAGCTGCCCCTGCCTCTACATTTGGATCGTTGTCGCTCAAGCCATAAAACAGTTGTTGAAACCCAAACGAAACCGACAACCACGATTGGCTTACACATGAATTCAACAACGACAGATAGAACCAGAAAGTGTCTTCAGCTAGCGCCGGCCGTGACCAACCTCGTAGAGCATCTAATCAAGACAACACCTTCAAAACTCAACCGCAAGGCGATGGAACCAAGCTAAGTCATCAAATTATTCTTTTATTTATATGATAACTTACACGCACTGGCGTGGTTTTAGATTGTATGGGGACTAGATCGCTACTAAACAAATCAGTATTTATACGGATATTCACACGGTACACTAGTTTTCGGAAAAACAATTCTGGATACATAGAAAATTAGCATATAGGCACATATTGTAACTACTCTCTGGTCTGCCCACGCAAACGTCCAGGTAGTTTTTTTGCATGCGTGACATTAACAAAGCCGTGATGGTGATTTTTCCGACGTGCGTGACATTATAGGAAGTTGTTACATATCCTTTCTGGTTCGTCCAGGTTGAAGTCCATGCAATACAGTTGCTGAGTACTTCAGGATATGTAACAAAATAGTGATAGTGATTTTTTTTTTCGTCGTGCGTGACATTATAGGAATTTGTTACATATCCTTTCTGGTTCATCCAGGTTGAAGTCCATGCAATGCAGTTGCTGAGTATTTCGGGATATGTAACAATGATAGTGATTTTTTTCGTCGTGTGTGACATTATAAGAACTTGTTTCATATCCTTTCTGGTTCATCCAGGTTGAAGTCCATGCAATACAGTTGCTGAGTACTTCGGGATATGTAACAAAATCGTGATAGTGATTTTTTTTTTCGTCGTGTGTGACATTATAGGAACTTGTTACATATCCTTTCTGGTTCATCCAGGTTGAAGTCCATGCAATACAGTTGCTGAGTACTTCGGGATATGTAACAATGATAGTGATTTTTTTCGTCGTGTGTGACATTATAGGAACTTGTTACATATCCTTTCTGGTTCATCCAGGTTGAAGTCCATGCAATACAGTTGCTAATTACTCTGGGATATGTAACAAAATCGTGATAGTGATTTTTCTGTCGTGCGTGACATTATAGGAACTTGTTACATATCCCTTCTGGTTCATCCAGGTTGAAGCCCATGCAATACAGTTGCTGAGTATTTCGGGATATGTGACAAAATCGTGATAGTGATTTTTCTGTCGTGCGTGACATTATAGGAATTTGTTACATATCCTTTCTGGTTCATCCAGGTTGACGTCCATGCAATACAGTTGCTGAGTATTTCGGGATATGTAACAATGATAGTGATTTTTTTCGTCGTGTGTGACATTATAGGAACTTGTTACATATCCTTTCTGGTTCATCCAGGTTGAAGTCCATGCAATACAGTTGCTGAGTACTTCGGGATTGAAAATCGTGATAGTGATTTTTTTTTTCGTCGTGCGTGACATTATAGGAATTTGTTACATATCCTTTCTGGTTCATCCAGGTTGAAGTCCATGCAATACAGATGCTGAGTACTTAGGGATATGTAACAAAATCGTGATAGTGATTTTTTTTCGTCGTGCGTGACATTATAGGAACTTGTTACATATCCCTTCTGGTTCATCCAGGTTGAAGTCCATGCAATACAGTTGCTGAGTATTTCGGGATATGTGACAAAATCGTGATAGTGATTTTTCTGTCGTGCGTGACATTATAGGAACTTGTTACATATCCTTTCTGGTTCATCCAGGTTGAAGTCCATGCAATACAGTTGCCGAGTACTTCGGTAATAATGTAACAAAGTCGTGATAGTGATTTTTCCGTTGTGCAGTTAGCCTGCGTACCTGGCGGGATTTAGCGCGTGAGTGCTTTTGTTTTGGTAGCGAAGCCGGGAACGCGAGTGGCGAAGCCGTGACCTGAGGATTGGTACTTTTTATTTTCGTGCAGTTTTTGAATCGCTTCGCTTTAGTTTACTTGTAAACAATAAGATTATGAGCTCGTGATTTCTATCGCGCAGAGAAATCGAGAGAGTAACCTCTTGAGAGGCTTTTGAAAACGTCTTTGTTATAATTTTTGAGAATTTCTGACTGCCCATAGCATTAAGTGAATTAATTTTTAAAGTGTGTTTACACCTGATCTTCGAGTTCGACTGCCAGACAAAATAAAATTATCTTTGGAATCGCCGGGTATTTACGAATAGACTTACATAGGGAGAATACCTAAACAGGTTTGAATGCGGCTTTCCCGTGAAAATCTGGGTCGATTACCCGAAACGCCGACTAAATGCTTTGTATGTTTCCTACGCGTTTTTAATTAAACGGTGTTATTGTGTTACAGTAAATGCACTTTCACACTTTAAGATTATGACACATTCGTGCAAAACTTGGCACGTTTTGAGGAACACAAACGATCACCGCCAGGGAATGGAATGTTACAAGCCACTGGATATCCCGTGGAGATCGTAGACTAAAAGTTCGAGATCTCCACGGGATCCCAGGTCTGTTTTTTGGTTGCTAAGAACGTCTGGCTCGTTACGTGTATATCACAGTTGGCATCTTAATTATGGCACTCAGTTGTAATAATTTATTCCGAAAAGAGTAAATGTGAAAGTTATAAATAATACACTGATAACAGAAAGCTAGCAAGTTCGGCATGTTTTTTTAAACGAAGGCAAAATCATTCCATTAAACTCTTGTGCAAACAACTTTAGTTTCCTGGTGGTAAACAGGAACAGATGTTGAGCAAAAGTTATTGAAGGACTGGGGGGCTCAGATAATTAAAAAATATTTTTTTGCAGAATTTACTATTGCCTTAATTAATAAGAAATTCTTATTAGTTTTCGTAATCTATTGAATGCTAAAGTGGAACTCGCATCTGTTCTTACCACACAATTTTGTCACGTAATCTTTCCGGAGGTAAGAGGAAAGATTTGCGTGACGCTTTCGTGCGCAGCCTCCTCTGCCGTAGCCTGTTGCAGGCTCTCGGTAGTTGGGGACGAGCGAAAACGAGCAAGAAAAAAATGAGGGAGGACTAAGGCGAGGAGCGGCGGCTCCCTTCCTTCCTCGCCTTAGTCCTCCCTCATTTTTTCACTTTTTCACTCGCTCTCCCTTTTTTCGCTTGTTCTCAACTACTGAGCGCCTGGAACAGGCTACCTCCGCCGGAAAAAAAAAGAGACGGCAAATCCGGTCAGGCACAAAGGCTACTGTGTGGGGGATTTCTTGATTGTTTGCTTTTTCAGCATGAGAGGATGGTTTTACAAGGATGACTTCATAGGATCTGAACCAAACGAAAAGTTGAAGAAAAAACTAAAAGAGAAACCAAAAGTAATAGAAGATGATGCTCCTCCCTTGCCACCTCCAGCAAGTCTTCTATTGTAAGTGTTTGCAATTCCTTTTTACTGTGTTTGATTGTCTTAACAACCATAGATAAGCTAATTTAATTCTGCAAAATTGAAAATGAATGTTATACATTCTCAGTGGGTTTTGCAGTTTGGGCTCTCAGATAAGGTACCCAATGAACCAGAAAATTATCTGCTCAAGAATAAAAGGCGCTTGTCTAAGCGCAGGGCTGGAGATACCGAGTCACTGTAAAACTTTGGAGTAAAACATCCTGACCAATTTCGCTCCCAATGCTTTTTCGTATTTCTAAGGGAAAAGCCCTGGGAACAAGGTTCTCCTGACCTGGGCTAGAAAGATTTGAAAAACCTTTTTTATCTCTCTTTCCAGGCCTTTATTCCCTTTTAAATCCAATGATTGGGAGCCTTGCAGGAAAACAAAATATTTCAATTAGGTCAGCACCCCTCCACCCCGCCCCCCGCTTCCCCTACTTTCTTTGTGCGCGTATTTCGTTTCCCTTATCCAAACAAGGGCCCTTGTCTTCAGTAAGCCCAGTTCCTTAAAGCCCCCCTCCCGGGGGGGGGGGAAGTTAAGGAGGCTCCGCCCTTACCAACCCCTTACCCTTTTATATACCATTTTAGCAGAAAAGGTACCCCTTTTATTTAACAATTAGACTACGAGCCCGAGTTTTCTATGAGCAGATACTGCAGATAGTCAACGAGGCGCAGCCGAGTTGACTATCGCTCGTAGAAAACGAGGGCGAGTAGTCTAATTGTTTTAGTATAAATTTATCGTAGTCTCATTGCATAAAAAGAAAAAAAAGTCAAGTAACGTGTAGAAAAGAACTGTTTTATTATGTCACATGCGTCTTGTTCTCAGTTTATGTAGTGCTTAATAAATAAACTGATACAGCCATAAGGAACGTCTATTCGAAATATTATAATTAAAGGCCCTCTTAAATACCGAAATGACCGATTTCCCTACCCTTTTATATACCTCAACTACTGAAATCCCTACCCTTTTATATACCTGAAGTTTTATATAGGGAGTGCCCCCCCCCCCCGGGTTTAAAGCCACCAAAATGTATTAAACAAATTTTAAAAACAATGTGACAACCGTCGATTTTCACAATTTTCGACGTTCGTGTGCTAATTTTTCGCTCGATAGTACGCTGTTCT
>JAHPZR010053170.1:0-13250 GCA_019787425.1 Platygyra sinensis | reverse complement strand
GCAATGCTTTCTACAGTTTTCAAACCTTAGGAAAAGCGCTACAGACGTTTTCGCTCAAAAGAAGTTCTTAGAAGACATTTTTAATTCCCAAAATTGTTATAGATACGATTAATTAGTAATTGCACCTGGTGTCGTACAATCGTACTCGATCGTAGTTTCAACTTGGCTGCGTGCTCCATGCTTCGAGCTCGTCCGATTTTGAAATTAATCGCACGATTACTCCCTCAATTGTACTCCACTCGGACCAAATACTATTACTTATCACAAGAGTGATAACAAAATAGGACGATTGCGCAGCGAGAGTCCGATTTGTTTATCATGAGTAGGATTACATACCGAAATTGGACGACAAGAAGTCTTATTACTCATTAATCATAAAAGTTACAATTTCCGAGAAAAGCAGAATAGCAAAGTTTTGAAATAAAGGGAAAATTTGCATTGAAAAACTGACAAAGGAGGCGTAAACATTCTAAGGTCATCGCCTCTGAGGGCCTCTCCTACCGGCAATTAGGCGCCAAACCACAAAAGCAAGCGCACGCGCGCGCACGTGCGCACGTAACGACAAATTTCAAATTGACTGGTCGATTAAAACTTGAACTTTGAAGGAGAATGGCTTATTGAACTGTCCGATAATAAACTGTCCAATAACAAACTATCCCATAACAACTTGGCAAGTGAATTAGTAGAAAATGGTACTTTTTTAAACCAATCACAATCAATTAAATTGATTTTTTATGATTATAGATAAATAAATTTCAAAAAATCCAAAAAGTAAGCATAAGCTGATTATATTTGTAGAGCATGGTCTAATCATTCGTGTACCATGATGGCTAATTACGTTATCTAATGATTCAGATTTTAATAAATATATTTCGCATATTTCGCATGGCATAATATGCATTATATTTCATTAGCAGCTGTCAGTGGACCCGGTTTCCTCTTTCTGGATACCCGAAGAACCACGTAAGAAATAGATATAAGTACTTGAATATGCATCATCATCATCATCATCATCATCATTTATTTATTTATTTATTTGCCTTGTTAAGATAAAAAGAGAAGGAATGATAAAATTTACAATAATGGAGATGAGACAACTAGGCTTATAACAGAGGCCACCTCGGCTGTCATTAATGAATAAAAAGTGCGTAAGTGCGGCTTGTTCAATTCATGATTTTACAGATAAAAACTGCAACATTTTTGTCTTAAAGCTGAAAAAACTAGATGAAGAAGTAATTGATATTGGGAGAGAGTTCCAGATTTTGGGACTTTGGTAAAGGATTGTAAATTCCTTAAGATTTGTTCGACAAGAATGAGATCGATCTTGGTTGGCTGCTCTGGTGCCATAATTACGCTTCTTGTTAAAAGCAAATTCAGGAACTGACTGACTGACTGATTGACTGATTGACTGATTGTCTGCCTGACTGCCTGACTGACTGACTGATTGACAGACTGACTGACTGACTGACTGACTGACTGACTGACTCATTGACTGACTGACTGACTGACTGACTGACTGACTGACTGAGTGAGTGACTGACTGACTGGCTGGCTGGCTGGCTGGCTGGCTGGCTGGCTGGCTGGCTGGCTGGCTGCCTGACTGACTGACTGACTGATTGACTGATTGACTGACTGACTGACTGACTGACTGACTGACTGATTGACTGGCTGACTGACTGACTCATTGACAGACTGACTGACTGACTCATTGACTGACTGACTGACTGACTGACTGATTGACTGCCTGACTGACTGACTGACTAACTGACTGGCTGCCTGCCTGCCTGCCTGACTGATTGACTGATTGACTGATTGACTGATTGACTGATTGACTGATTGACGGATTGACTGACTGACTGACTGACTGACTGACTGACTGGCTGGCTGACTGGATGACTGGCTGACTGGCTGACTGGCTGACTGGCTGACTGGCTGACTGGCTGACTGGCTGACTGACTGACTGATTGACAGACTGACTGACCGACTCATTGACTGACTGACTGACTGACTGACTGATTGACTGACTGACTGACTGACTGACTGAGTGACTGACTGGCTGGCTGGCTGGCTGGCTGGCTGGCTGGCTGCCTGACTGACTGACTGATTGACTGATTGACTGACTGACTGATTGACTGGCTCACTGACTGACTCATTGACAGACTGACTGACTGACTCATTGACTGACTGACTGACTGACTGACTGATTGACTGACTGACTGTATGACTGACTGGCTGGCTGCCTGCCTGCCTGCCTGACTGACTGACTGACTGACTGATTGACTGATTGACTGATTGACTGATTGATTGACTGGCTGACTGGCTGGCTGGCTAACTGACTGACTGACTAGACTGACTGACTAGACTGACTGACTGAATGACTGACTGACTGCCTGGATGCCTGCCTGCCTGCCTGCCTGACTGACTGACTAAATGACTGACTGACTGCTCGGATGTCTGGCTGCCTGCCTGTCTGACTGACTGACAGGCTAACTGGTTGGCTGGCTGGCTGGCTGGCCGACTGACTGACTGACTGACTGACTGACAGGCTGACTGGCTGGCTGGCTGGCTAGCTGACAGACAGACTGACTGACTGACTGATTGGCTGACGAATGAATAAATGGACGGACGAACAGAAGCATCGACGACCGGACGAAAAGACGCGCGAACGCACGAAGGCACGGACGCAAGGACTGATAAATAATTGAATATCTCGAATAATTTTAATTACAGTATGCAAAGAAAAAACGGACCCTAATGATACATGGCTGAAGTTCAAAAACAACATGTGCTATAACTGTGGATGCATCCATCACAAAGCATTCTGTAGAAAAGTCAATGTAGTGTGCCCTTCACTGAGTTGTCCAGATCCTGTGACACCACCCGTAGAGGAATGCAAGTGTCGATATTGCAGTACTGGTAAGATACTTGCAAGGTTTTGTTTGTTTGATGTTGTTGATTCAAAAGTTGAAATAATGCAATGCATCTAACTGCAATGTTCACTAAATCTGCGAGGTTTGGGTAAATATGGTCTGACATGGTAGCTGTTACTAGAACCGATGAATCTTTCAGCAACCGTACGAATTATTTCTCAAATAAAGGAGAATTCGTTGGATTGATTAGTGTGGACGCTTGGCCTAACCATAGAAAATAAGCCATCGTTTTTATATTCCTCTAGTATGAAGAACGTTTTCGAAAAGCTCAATTTTCGTGACGGATTAATGTGGACGGTAGGTCTAACCGTACAAATAAAGCTGCGTTTTCAAATTTCTCCAACGTGGTTTGGACGCTCCCTCAGAGACTGTTCTTTGTTCCACTTCCGAGTACTACTCTGAATAACAAATTAATGAGCTTTAATGGTTTCATGATCATTGTAAATTCTGCAAAATGAATGTACGCCATTGCGTACCTATGTGTCTCACCTTTAGCTATTTCCCACCACCACAGGACCAACTGAACCAACCACGATAACGATAACTGAAACAGAGGGAACGCCCACCACAGAGTATTACTTCCCCTGATGGCAAGCGAAACGCGTAAGGTGAATTAAACCTATGGGTAACTGAGTTGATTGACAACTGAGCTCCACTGCACAAAAGTCGTCTCTTCAGATAATCAGTAAGAAGTTGGGGGAGAGCTAATTTGCTTTCAGTATTCCTTACACGATAAGCACTCGCATTGTCACAGTCACAAAGGAAAGGACAAAATTGGCTTAAAGGGCCTGTAAGGAAAATTCGATTCAAAAGGCTGAGCGAATGTTGGTCAAAGTCTTTTTCCGAACATTTCAGTTATATGGTCGGCCTTGTTTCATTTGTTTTGTAAGTGCTTGCTGAAACTTTGTGGCCGGGGCTGATAAAAAAATTAAGGTAAATAGAGAGCTAAAGCAAACCATGACGGCAACGGCAACAAGAACGCCACCAAACAAAAGGTTTAATGAGAAGAACAATGGCTGTGCACGTGCGTTGTAAATCTTTGTACATTTCTTTTCGGTCCTCTGCTCTCCAAAAAAAAAAGTGAATTATTTATATCCCTCGGCAGTTTTATAGTACAATTGCTAGTGGAGCCGAGCAAAAAACTGAAACGAATAATTTTTAAACCGAACATAACATTGTTAAGAATCCCAACTGGCAGGAGGCAAACCAGTCAACAATGTGAACTCAGTTCTGCGTAGTTTGGAAAACGCGAACAACCGCGGCTAATGGGCCCTTTGCAGTTTACGATCACATGGTACAAAAACCGCCATGCTGGAGAGCAAATTGCCCACTGGGACCTCCAAAACAAAGCAACTTAACTAAATATTCTTTTGTTTTGGAGGTCCCAGTGGGCGGTTTGCTCTCCAGCATGGCGGTTTTTGTACCATGTGATCGTAAACTGCAAAGGGCCCATTTTTCGTATTTTTAGTTGAAATCGAACGCAGGTGTTGTATATTTAGCTTGAGCACAATTCTGAGCCAAAATAGGCGCACAAAACAGAACTAGATATTTTCAAAATTCAAAGGTACAATATCTCTTCATTTTTTACTAGGTGAATGTCCTCAGGTCGCTGTCATCATGTCATTGCTTAAGCTCTCTCGATCTCATGCAGTTATTGTAGCCACAGACTTGAAGTTTCGAAATTTTTGATTAACAATTCCGTTTAGGATTCTAACACCCCTTTCACGAATGCACCCCAAAATCGCTTTTTTTTTTCACCCAATAAAATTGTTTCTAATTTCGAGGTAAGAAATTGAATTACAATTCTCGTGATTATCATTCTAAGATAATTGGCTTTAGCCCGCTGGAAAACAACAGCTGCTTAGCCCATCAGACACTTTTATTAACTTAGCAATTTGAAAGTACATACCTTCACCATGTTCACAAAGACCTGAGGGTCTTTCTAAGATACATTCTTAGTCTATTAAAGGAGCAAAACCGAACGATAAATCCGACGTTTCGGAGCAGTCAAACCCTCCTTGTACCGATTTTCAATATGATTCTGACGGTGCAAGAGTGGAATCCACTCAACCCACTATTTCAGAAACCCGCTAATTTATGTCTACTCTTGCACCGTCTGGAGTCATGTTGGCAATCGGACACATCGTTTATCTTCGTCTTGGACACATTTTTCCAACGCCGAATGTGACCTTCTGAAGACAGTATTCTCACGTTTGAAGTACCCCAAACACCTCGTTAACTTTACCATCTAAAGTTTTGCTGACTCAAAGGTTTGTGACTAACAGCAGCTGTTATCACCATCTACAGGGACAGATGACGCGGTTCGAGTAATTTGACCATTTTAAGACCAATTCTCGCCAGATGTTGCGAGGAAACAACTTAAGGGTCGGAGCTTAAAAGTACACATCACCATCCAGCCTGTGTTTATGAGCCGGAAATTTGAACGAGAGCTAAATGTGACGGAACAAAACCACCAATTGTAAATCAGCAGTTTGTTGTTTATAGTGACATATGTGATGCGGGTTATGTAGTTTATACATAATCGTTTTGAAGGACATGAACAACATTCCTCCGCCATTGCCAAACACTACAGTTGCAAGACCGTGCACGGGACGATGCCTCAGGACCTGCTAAAGCGTTTCGAAGTCCTTAAGAAATGTAAAAACAAATTTGACTGTTTGGTGGGCGAAATGCTTTTCATAAGAGCTTTAAAGCTAAATCTCAACGTGCAATCAGACTCCATTCGTGCGAAAGTATTTCTACAGTCTTTGCACCCTTTCATCACGGTTAATTCGCTTTAAATGCTGTGATTTTTATAATTTCTCCTTGATAATAGAGTCACGACTAGTCCGAAACGTAAGATTTTATCGTTAGTTTTTGCTGTTTGATGTTAGTCTAATGATTTCTTTTTGTTTTTATTAATTACAGATACAGTTCAAGCATAATTGTTCACTGAAGCAATTTTTTATGCGATGTCGTGAGGTTCATTACTGTAGTACCAAAAAACACATTCATTTACCCTATGTATCTAACAGATAAAAAGCTATGAATAAAGAATTCCGAAAACATAGAGTTTTTACTTGGCATGTGTGGGATTAAAGCTGTAAAATATGGAGAAGAACAGAGCAACTGGCTCACTCAACAGGGTTACAATAAGCATATACACGTATGTATATACCTCAAACAGCCAGTTGCAGCATCTTTATGCTACTGTTGTTTAAGAGCCTCCAGTTTTCGTTGCTAATAGCATAGTCAATCATAAAAGTCGCTTTCAGTTTTTTGTAAAAAATCATGCAGCTAGCAAACCATCTATTTATAGAAAATGAGAGTCACTCTCAGCCAAATCTATACTCCTCGGTACGTTAATACCTCGCCACAGGTAGATACTCCCTATGACGGCCAATGGGGGGAGGCCCCGCCCTAAAGGGGCACCGTTTTCAGGCTTCAAGGATATGAAAGGGAAGGGGTTTCCCAAGTTGAGATATATGAAAGGGTAGAGAAACCTTTCATTTAGTTGTTTTAGAAAGGACCTTTCTAAATTATTTGAAGAACTGAAGACGCTTTTGGCTGGATCATTTCATTTTTAGGGACTATATGAAAATGACAGGAAGACATCCTTTTTTAGCAATTTATTCGTAATACGGCCAGGTTACGAAAGCATGTAAAAAGGGCACCTTGTTACAATTAAAGGTAAACAAAAAGGATACCTTTTCGCTCAAGATGATATACACAAGGGCTAGGGGTTGGACTATGGAGTACCCCTTCCCCGAGTACCTCGTATTTTAATCGCGTCAATTGCAACGTAAGATCCTGGAGTCTCCCTGAAAATTCTACGCAGACGAACGTGTTGCTGTGGGCTTCGGTTGCATATCAGGCGGCAAGCTAAGTTTAAACGTACCTTGGTTTGTACTTTTGCTACACTGCCAAAATACTCTTGGCAAGACAAAGCGAGTCTGATACGCTGCTAAAAACCATACTCAGTATTCCAAACGAATTGCGGTCAGTTTGATATCGCAGGATATTAAGACAATACACACGGTTCTGCTTGGCCAATCATGAATATGGATACGGTAATGCAACGTGATACCCAGCAAGATTCCTTTGGCTACTCCACAGAAATTTGACGCAATAATTATGCCGCTATCTTGCCATAAAAGAAATGTCCTTACACCATGCTTTTGCTAACACGAGATATTATGCGTTAACACATTCAACATGTACAACACTAGGATATTATTTGTTCTTATTTAAAACGAGGTAACTTCATCAGCGAAATCGTCATCCTCTCTCACCTTCACTTCTGGGTGAGGAGTTGCAACATTTGTTGACCCATCAGCGGCCCGTCAGAATCTCCAAAAATGTCTCGTGAGTTATGCCAGCATCTTGTTCTGTAACTTGTGTTCCCAACACCTCGGATAGTGACAACCCTTCTGTCGTTATCTCCTTGCCAATTTCTCGATTTACTCTCGTCCCCACGACGAAATAGTAAATGGCAATGGCTGTTAACAAGGCAACGAAGGCGAGACCAAATCCCAATACCATGCTTACTGGTTTAACAGTCCTGTCACGGCTGGTTGTGGGTTGGAAAGCAGGTGCTAAGAAAAGAAAACGAGGGCATCGATTTAGCAAAAAGGAAGTTATTATTATCGTTAGTAAACCACTTTGTGGAAGCTTAAAGCGCCCATATCGTCAAAAGTTTTATTTTTCCATCTGATCCTATATTCCATGAAATGAACTTTGGCGAAAAAAGTTTTCGATTTGGATGGAAAGCGATTTTTCTATGAAGTTTTAAAAACCTGAAAATCCTATTTTATTGCGGTCTACCCGTGCCGCTGATCACATAATCGACGTGATCAGATTTGTGACGTAGATTAAGGAACACGTGACTTCAGGCTTGACTTATCTGGCTTGTTATACCTCTGTAAATTTAGCTTCGCAGTCTATGCAAAATGCTCCTTTCCAGCATTTGGTATGAACTACTAATTTTAATTTACAGAGGTAAAACAAGCGAAATAAGTCAGCCTGAGGTCACGCGTTCCTTAATCTACGTCACAACTCATTCCAAACCAGGGGAAGACTGGTGCGAATGGTGGACCAAAATGGCGGCAAATTTGAACGTTTTTAAAACTTCTAGAAAAGATTGCATTTTATTCAAATCGTATTTTTGCTTTCGCAGAAGTTCATTGGGTGATATATAGAATCAGATAAGAAAATAAAAAATTTGATGATATGGGCACTTTAAATTTTGACAAACTATAGAGCGACCCCCGGAAAGTTCCGTAAGAATTTTGGCTTTCATTCATACTTGTTCCTTTGGGGAACTGAAGACAACGACGGCGATGGAATGCTAGCTGGTCCAACTGAAGAAGAAGCTGAGACATGACGCTTCACAAGCAATGTTGACGCGTTGTTCACACAGGTCTGTCAAATTAATATACATAATATTTGTCTGAAGTCTAGATGACATAAACGAATAAAAATAACAAAAAAAAAGGAAAAAAAACTGAGCAATAAAAATATTAAATAGAAATTAAATAAAAATATGACAAAAATAAAACAAAATAAATATAAGATAAATGTAAAATAGATCGAAAAATAAAAATAAAATTCAGTTACAAAAAGGAAAATAAAGTGTAATAAGATAAAAATTTGCATTGAAAATCGAATCAAAACATTTGATTTCATTTTTGTTTTGAGTCTGCTATGAGACGGCGATGGGCCATCAAAACACGAAGTTTAAATTTCAATCAGTTGGTTTGAGTGTGCTATGAGATCGGTGAGCCATCAAAACAAAACATTCGATTTTCAATACTGTTTGCTGTTTGCTTTAAGAGCGATGGGCTATCATGTGACTCAGTGTTCTCGTACTGATATACAAGGTAAAAAGCGAAACGACTCTTTCGAATCTTGACGACATGGCCCAGTGTTCTCATAGCACTGCTTTCTGGTGGATTGGGACGCTGTAAAGAGAGCTTTCCGGCTGCAAACATGGTGGTTTTCTAAGAGTAACTTTTCCTGTATATCTAGGAAAAGCTGCTATTTGTGACTAATATCCTGCTTATTTAGACTCACACTACGTTCCATTGTTCTCATGGCCCGAGCTACATGCCAGACAGCGGATTCATGTGGGCTGCTCTGAGTAGGGGCTTGGGACTGAACGCCGGGAACACGTAGCGGCCAGCGGCAAGCAGGCTGACTGCAGAGATCGCAAAGACTGTAAATAACAACTTTATAAGAGAGAACTCTGCTTCAAACTATAAAACAGATACCTGGTTAAAAATCTAAGGTTTGCTTGCTGTTGTGGCAATTGACAGAGTTAACCATCATCAATAGCACAATATAACGTTGAACCCTCTTCACGAGTGATTACAACTGATCTGATTGACTTCAACACTTCTGGATTTGAAAGCTTTAAGAACGTGCCTCTCTAGAGAGATGCGTGTTCTCCCTGTGCTCTCTTCGCTATCGGGAACAACAAGGAACATCAGTTCAGAATATCCAACAAATCCCTAATATGGAGTATCATCTAATACTAACAAAAGTTACCTGGGAAATTACAGCAACGAAGACGTTAGTAGAGGTCAAAGGCGCCCGTCGTGATAGAGAACAAGTCAGTTTAAAATTCTATCTCTAGCTTACCGTAACAGCCACGGCCACGTCGTCAAGATTCGAAAATCGTTTCGCTTCTGACCTTGTTTTTATCATCAGACTGACACCGGGCCAGATTAAGGCCTACTTGTTCTCATAACAAACTCAAAATAGAATTGAAAATCAAATGTTGTGTTTTGATGGCCTATCGTTCTGATAGCAAACTCAAAACAAAAATTGAAATGAAATGTTTTGATTCGATTTTCAATGCCATTTTTTATCTTATTATATATTTTATTTACTTTTATTTTACTCTAGATGTACATTAATGCCGTTTACTTGTGAGAATGCTGGGCCGCTGCAGAGGTCAGAGAGGGAGTGCGTACCACTGAGGATGTCGCAGAGGATGTCGCTATAGATACCGCTAAAGATATCGCTGGTAGCCCACTGCTTTGAAACTCAACCTCGTTCCCAGGGTCTCTCATCTTACTGGTACAGACTTATACCAGTATAGTAGCCGTTTGCGCGTAGAATAATTTTACACTTCAGATGATTTGTGTAAACAAAGATGTTTACACCAGTAAACGTACGTGTGGTTACATGAATAGAAATTAAAATTTGAAACGGTAAAATTATCAGTTGAGGTAAAAAAAGATGAGTTAAATAATGCTGGAAAACTGTTTTACATGGATCCAATGAACTGGAGATAGCAGGACGAAGTATCACTTACTTTTCCTGCAGGATATTATTAATATGTACATTTAATAGTGGAGTTTTCTGAGCTAATTCACGTAAATAAACATAGGCCGGAACGTGCGTTCTAGTGTCGAGCTATCCAGGTTATCATCAGTATAATCGACAAAGTCATTCATCTCGCGCGCAATGATGCTCTTGTTAAAAGCATTGTTTAGAATCACTTAAATATTTCACTTTGAGGGACTAAAATGAAGGAGCAGTCACTAATGAAAATATCGTGGCCCCGGAAATAATTTTTTTCCGGTAGATGTATCTCGCTTCTCTATAAATCTGTTCCTGAAAAGAGTTGGGGATGAAAAATATATACAATGCAGCTGAGTACCCAGAGGCTTCTAAAAATGTACACTGAAATGTCAGAGTAAGGGTTTTTTTTCCACCTCGTCTTTCCTGGTTTCGGTACAATTGGCTGTACTGCAGTATAAAATGTCCACAGGAGTATTGTACAAGGAAAGTAAGATATATATCTCGTGTTAAATTGAAAAGAGGCACGCGTGTATCTGCATGATGATCTACTGAGACTCATTTATAAATAATTCTTAAGTAGAGAATATTGTGCAGTTACCAGCCAAGTTTCCGCACAGATACATGCGTTGTGTAACCCGTTGTGTCAGTTTGAGTTTACACACTCACAATCACGGGCGGATTAGAAACTATACAGACTAGCATGACCACTAAAATCATCTGCAATGACTTGAAAAGTCTCTCATTACTGAACTAAAATCTCGCCTCAAAGCTCCATATTACAGTTTTCAAATGCATTGTTTTATGAAATACGATTTACATTTACCTGTGGTCGAAGCATTGATTTCCACGACGAAGAATAGAAAGAGGAGAAAATGAAGAAAATTTAGAGACATTTTATATTCTGTTAACAGGCTCTGTATTCTGCAACGATCACAATATCCAACCCTATTGCTGGACTCAGTCTGGTGGATATGACGTGGGCACCATGCAGGAAGATAGAATGTGACTCCTATACTTTGAAACCTTTGTGACGTCACATGATCTGTACTTAAGAAATCAAAGCTGATAGCAAGAATTGACCTGTGCAAGCGTAAAATTAAACCAGTTCATAAGAAAAACTAAGAAATGGGTGGAAATTTGGGTTATACGCTGATAAGCTGTGATCGACCTACACCGGGGAAAAAACAGGCAAATATTAGTTAACAAAGTTAAAGCATTCAGAAACATCTTCTGGGTTGTACTTTTGTAAAATGGCGGAGCAGATCACGGTGCATATTCTTGATTGAGTGTTGATTGAGTGTTGTACTGTTTAGTGAATTGTACTGTTTTAGTGAAACTACCGATGACGTCATCACTTTCCTCATTTGCACAATACAAAAACGTAAATATCTCCAAAACGAAAAAAGATATTCCAAAAAGGAAAACGCCATTCTTCTTAGCTTTACTTTTAAAATCCTTTTATGCCCTGCAACTTGTCCGATGCCACTTATGTATGCCCTAGTCAGTAAAACATTAACCAGCATTGCCAGGCGCATAAAATCATTTATTCCTCAAGGTAGTAAATTTCCTTTAAAGATGCAGCAATTATTTTTTACTTCATAGGCACTTTAAAATGTACCGATACCAGTTAAGAGAATTTGCGTTTTGTAAAAAAAAGGCTTGCATAGTTATTTGTCAGTTTTGTGTTTACAAAGCACTATCTGCAGGTCCGTCATTTTCCTTGACCTCAGGCGTTACTTCTGGTCCAATGATGACCAGTACTTCCTGCTCAGGGGCTGCAACTTTGGTTGGGCTGTCAGCATCCCCAACAAACGCCTTGTGGGTTATCCCAACTTCTCCTGGCGCTTGCCCGTTTGCGCGTTCCTTGGGCGGATTGACGTATTCTGGATACATCCGCTCTCGAAAGAAGAAGAAGTAAATGGCAAAGGTTGTTATCATGATCAGGATGATTCCAAGGACAGTAAGGATGGCAAATCCCATTATTTCCAGTCTTCCAATACTCTTCCCTATACCGCTCAAATCTGACGTTGTGGGTTGTTTCGTGGACTGGGTTACGGTGAAAACAGTAAATGCTAAGAATAAATAAATCGCGCCAATTAATCATAGTAAAGTCAGTAAACTGCTTTTTCTGCAAAGACACTTATTTTTCTAAACACTCTTTCAAATGCTCGCAAATTACCAGTACAGGAAATAGTAAGAAGGCGAGTGCAAAAAAGTACTTAAACTGTGCGTTCGAGTGATGCTCAAAAATTCTCTTAGAATTTCATGAATCTTGGGCTAGTTCAAATTCAAAGAAGTTCGAAACATCACTCATTACCGATTACTCATTTATTGGTGTGATCGAAATTATTACCAACGAGAACTCATTAATTTGCACTTCAGAGCCAATTCAAATTCACGGGGGGTACTCCCAGAAAAAATTGATGGTGGTGTGCGGCCCACTTCCCAAAACCCTTTTTATGACCAAAATCTGTGAATTTCCCTACCCTATTTATGACCTAACCAAAAACTCAAAACGCTATTTATGACCGTCGCGGCTGACACAGATGCCCTAAACATAATTTCTTTTTGTTATGGTTTTAGCCGTTATGATGAGTAGCTTCTTCTAAAACATATACCCAGTTTAAGACTAGAGTACAAAACCATACCCTATTTATGACCAAAACGGCTGAAAAAACCATACCCTTTCGGGCCGCACATACCTATATAGCCCATCTGATAAGAGAGAACCCCGGGTTAAAATTTAGTGATAAATTGCTTGCTCTCAACCGATCAGAATGGTCAGAATGATGTAATTTTCTAAGATATATTAAAAGATTTTTAACGAATTACACAATCTTGAACTGGGGCAAAACACACTACAGTGAATTTCTCAATTAAACATTCGCAGTATGAAATTTGTCGACTGGAAACCAGAAAAATAACACTGCTGTCTGGTGAGAGCGGCATGCCGTGTTTCGAGGGGGGAGGAGAGGGTAGGGAGATGACTGAAATTTCGAAATATAAAACTTC